>PVIU01002932.1:76109-121291 GCA_004026605.1 Ondatra zibethicus
TACTCACTCATAGGTGGTTTTTAAACATAAGGCAAAGAAAACCATCTTACAAACCACAATCCCAGAGAATTGAGACAACAATACGGACACTAAGAGAGACTTACATAGATATAATCTATGTGGGAAGTAGAAAGTATAAAAAGACAAGATCTCCTGAATAAATTGGGAGCATGGGGACCTTGGGGGAGGGTTGAGGGAGGGAGGGGTGTGGCAGGGAGGGGAGCAGAGAAAAATAAAAATAAAATAAAATAAAAAAATAAATAAATCTATCTTAAATAAAACATGGCATATCAAATTGCAGTAAGACTAAGCACCTCCCCATATATTAAAGATGGGGAAGGTGATTCCGTATGAGGTAGGGTTCCAAAAGCTGGCAAAGGAGACAGTCCCTGCTGCTAAGAGTCTCAAAAGAGAACCAACCTACACAGCTGCAACATACGTGCAGAGTGCCTAGGTCAGTCTCATGCAGGCTCCCTGGTTGATGGTTCAGTTTCTGCAAGCCCCTAGGAGCCCAGGTTAGTTGATTGTGTTAGTTGATCTGTGGTGTCCTTGGTTTCCTGGGTCCCCTTTCTTCTTTCTCCTCCTCCTCCACAGGATACCCAAACTCCTTCTAATGTTTGGCTGTGGGTCTCTGCATCTGCCTCCTTCAGTTGCTGGATGGCACTTCTCTGAAGACCATTGGGGCCAGGCACCAGTCTGATCACAAGGGACGGCTAGTTCAGGGTACTTATCCACTATTGCTAGGAGTCTAACCTGGGATTCTCCTTATAGACTCCTGGGAGATTCCCCTGCACCAAGCTTCTGTCAGACCCCAAAATGCGCCCCCAGCAGTCTCCTTCAAAACTCTCCCCCAAAACTGCCCCCCAACCTGATTGCTCATGTTCTCATCCCCACCTGCTGCTAGTCCACTCAAGAGATCTCTTCTGTTTCTGCTTCCCAGGGAGATCTGGGTGTCTCTGTTAAACACTCCATGTTACTTAATCTCTCCGGAAATGTGGATTGTAGCAGAGCTATCCGTTATTTTACAGCTAGTATCCACTTAAGAGTGAGTAGTGAGCACATAACATGCTGGCTTTATGGGTCTGGGCTACCTCATTCAGGATAATTTTTTTTCTAGTTCTATCCATTGGCTTTCAAATTTCCTGGTGTCCTTGTTTCTTTTTTTTTAATTTTATTGATTCTTATTGAGCTCTACATTTTTCTCTGCTCCCCTCCCTGCCTCTCCCCTGCCCTTCAACCGTCTCCCATGGTTCCCATGCTCCCAATTTACTCAGGAGATCGTGTCTTTTTATACTTTCTACTTCCCATGTAGATTAGATCTATGTAAGTCTCTCTTAGTGTCCATATTGTTGTCTAAGTTCTCTGGGATTGTGGTTTGTAGGCTGGCTTTCTTTGATTTATGTTTAAAAACCACCTATGGGTGAGTACATGTGATAATTGTCTTTCTGTGTCTAGGTTACCTCACTCAAAATGATGTTTTCTAGCTCCATCTGTTTCTCTGCAAATTACAAGATGTCATTATTTTTTTCTGCTGTGTAGTACTCCATTGTGTAAATGTACCACATTTTCCTTATCCATGATTCAGTCGAGGGGCATTTAGGTTGTTTCCAGTTTCTGGCTATGACAAATAAAGCTGCTATGAACATAGTTGAGCACATGTCCTTGTGGCACAATTGAATATCCTTTGGATATATATACAAAAGTGGTATTACTGGATCTTGAGGAAGGTTGTTTCTTAATTTTCTGAGAAATCACCACACTGACACCCAAAGGGGCTGTACCAGCTTGCACTCCCATTAGCAATGCAAGAGTATTCCCTTTACCCTACAACCTCTCCAGCATAAGTTGTCATCAGTGTTTTTGACTTGGCCATTCTTACAGGTGTAAGATGGAATCTCAGAGCTGTTTTAATTTGCATTTCTCTGATGACTAAGGATGTTGAACATTTCCTTAAGTGTTTTTCAGCCATTTTAGATTCCTCTGTTGAGAGTTTTCTGTTTAGGTCTATACCCCATATTTTTTTATTGGATTATGTGTTCTATTGGTGTCCAATTTCTTGAGTTCTTTGTATATTTTGGAGATCAGACCTCTGTCTGATGTGGGGTTAGTGAAGATCTTTTCCGATTCTGTAGGCTGTCGTTTTGTCTTGTTGACCATGTCCTTTGTTTTACAGAAGCTTTTCAGTTTCAGGAGGTTCCATTTATTAATTGTTTCTCTCAGTGTCTGTGCTACTGGGGTTACATTTAGGAAGTGGTCTCCTGTGCCAATGTGTTCAAGTGTACTTCCCACTTTCTCTTCTATGAGATTCAGTGTGACTGGCTTTATGTTGAAGTCTTTGATCCATTTGGACGTGAGTTTTGTGCATGGTGATAGATGGATCTATTTTCATTCTTCTATGTGTTGATATCCAGTTATGCCAGCACCATTTTTTAAATATGCTTTCTTTTTCCATTTTATATTTTTTTTTACTTCTTTGCGAAAAATCAGGTATTTGAAGGTGTGTGAAATAATATCTGGATCTTCGATTTGGTTACATTGGTCCTCCTGTCTGTTTTTATGCCAATACCAGGCTGTTTTCAGTACTGTAGCTCTGTAGTAGAGTTTGAAGTCAGGGATTGTGATGCTTCCAGAAGTTTATTGTACATGATTGTTTTGGCTTCCTGAGTTTTTTGCTTTTCCATATGAAGTTGAATGCCATTCTTTCAATGTCTGTGAAGAATTTTGCTGGGATTTTTATGGGCATTGCATTGAATCTATAGATTGCTTTTGGTAAGATTGCCATTGTTACTATGTTAATTCTACCTACCCAAGAGCATGGGAGATCATTCCACTTTCTGGTGTCTTCTTCAATTTCTTTCTTCAAAGATTTAAGTTCTTGTCATATAACTCTTCCATTTGTTTTGTTAGAGTTACTCCGAATAGTTAGCTATTTGTGGCTATTGTGAAGGGTGGATGTTTCTCTAATTTCTTTCTCAGCCCATTTATCATCTGTGTACTTGAGGGCTACTGATTTTTTTTAGTTAATCTTGTTTCCTGCTACATTACTGAAAGTGTTTATGAATTGTAGAAGTTCCTTGGTAGAATTTTTGGGGTCTCTTATGTAAACTATCATATCATCAGCAAATAGTGAGAGTTTGACTTCTTTTCTGATTTGTATCCCCTTGATCTCATTTTGTTGTCTTATTGCTCAAGCTAGGACCTCAAGAATCATACTGAATAGATATGGAGAGCGTGGACAACCTTGTCTTGTTCCTGATTTCAGTGGAATTGCTGGGAGTTTCTCTCCATCTATTTTGATGTTGGCTGTTGGCTTGCTGTATATTGCCTTTATTGTGTTTAGGTATGTTCCTTGTATCCCTGCTCTCTCCAAGACTGTTCTCATGAAGGGATGTTGTATTTTGCCAAATGTTTTTTCAGCATCTAACAAGATGATCGTGTGGTTTTTCAGCTTGTTTCTATGGTGGATTACGTTGACAGATTTTTGTATGTTGAACCAGCCCTGCATCTGTGGGATGAAGCTGACTTGATCATGGTGGATGATGGTTCTGATGTGTTCTTGGATTCTATTTGCTAGTATTTTATTTAGTATTTTTGCATCAATGTTCATGAGTGAGATTGGTCTGTAATTCTCTTTCTTAATATTGTCTTTCTGTGGTTTGGGTATCATGATAATTGTAGCCTCATAAAAAGAGTTTGGCAATATTTCTTCTGTTTCTATTGTGTGGAATAATTTGAGGAGTATTGGTATTAGTTCTTATTTGAACATCTTGTAGAATTCTGAGCTGAAACCAACTGGTCCTGGGCTTTTTTTCATTGGGAGACTTTTGATGACTGTTTCTATTTCTTCAGCAGTTATAGGTCTGTTTAATTTGCTTATCTGGTCTTGATTTAATTTTGGTAAGTGATATTTATCCAGAAAGTTGTCCATTTCCTTTAAGTTTTCCAATTTTGTGGAGTGGAGTACAGGTTTTTTATGATTCTTTGTGTTTCCCCCGTGTCTGTTGTTATGTCCCCTTATTCATTTCTGATTTTGTTAATTTGGATTTCTGCCTTTTGGTTGGTTTAGATAAAGGTTTTTCTATTTTGTTGATTTTCTCCAAGAACCAACTCTTGGTCTCATTGATTCTTTGTATTGTTTTCCTTGTTTCTACTTTGTTGATTTCAGCTCTCAATTTGATTATTTCCTGCCGTCTAGTTCTCTTGGGTGAGTTTGCTTCTTTTTGTTCCAAAGTTTTCAAATATTCTATTAATTCACTCGTGTGGGATTTTTCCAGCTTCTTTATGTAGGCATTTAGTGCTATGAACTTGCCTCTTAACACTGCTTTCATTTTGTCCCATAAATTTGGGAATGTTGTGTGGTCATTTTCATTGAATTTTAGGAAGTCTTTAATTTCTCCCTTTATTTCTTCCTTGACTCTTTGATGATTCAGGTGAGCATTGTTTAATTTCCATGTGTTTGTGGGCTTTCTGGAATTAGTATTTCTGTTGATTTCTAGTTTTAAACTGTGGTGATATGAAAGATACATGGAGTTATTCCAAATTTTTTGTATTTGTTGAGGGTTGTTTTGTTACTGAGTATGTAGTCAATTTTTGAGAAGGTTCCATGAGGTGCTGAGAAGAAGATATATTCTTTTCTGTTTGGATGGAATATTCTATAGATGTCTGTTAAATCCATCTATTAGTTCCCTTATTTCTCTGATAATTTTTTGTCTGACAGACCTGTCCAGTGGTGAGAATGGAGTGCTGAAGTCTCCCACTATTAGTGTGTGGGGTTTAATGTACAATTTAAGCTTTCGAAGTGTTTCTTTGACATATGAGGGTGCCCTTGTATTTGGGGCATAGATGTTCAGCATTGAGATTTCCTCTTGATGGATTTTTCCTGTGACTAATATGAAATGTCCTTCTTTGTCTCTTTTGACTGATTTTAGTTTGAAGTCTATTTTGTTAGATATTAGGATAGCTACACCAGCTTGTTTCTTAGGTCCATTTGATTGGAAATTTTTTTCCCAACTCTTTACTCGGAGGCGATGTCTGTCTTTGAGGTTGAAGTGTGTTTCTTGTACGCAGAAGAAGGATGGATTCTGTTTTCATATCTAATCTGTTAGCCTGTGTCTTTTTATAGGTGAGATGAGTCCATTCATATTAAGGGATATTAATGACCAGTGATTGCTATCTCCTGTTAATTTAGTTTTCATTGTTGGTGATATTAATTTATGTGTTTTCCCCTTCTTTGGAATTTACTGCTATGAGACCATCAATTTTCTGTGTTTTTGTTGATTTAGCTAACTTCCTTGGGTTGGAGTTTTCCTTCTAGTATTTTGTGTATGGCTGGGTTTGTGGCTAGGCATTATTAAATCTGGTTTGTCATGGAATATCTTATTTTGTCTTTCTGTGGTGATTGAAAGTTTTGCTGGGTATAGTAGTCTGGGGTGGCATCCGTGGTCTCTCAATGTCTGCATAATGCTTGACCATGGCCTTCTGGCTTTCATTATCTCCAATGAGAAGTCAGGTGTAATTCTGATAGGTCTGCCTTTATATGTTACTTGGCCTTTTTCCTTTGCAGATCTTAATATTCTTTCTTTACTCTGTATACTTAGTGTTTTGATTATTATGTGGCGAGGGAACTTTTTTTTGAACCAGTCTGTTTGGTGTTCTGTATGCTTCTTATATCTTCAGAGGCATATTTTTGTGCTTTTGAGTTGAACTTCTTTTCCTTCTTCTATACCCATTATTCTTAGGTTTGGTCTTTTCGTGGTGTCCCATATTTCCTGGATATTTTGGGTTAAGCTTTTGTTAGATTTAATGTTTTCTTTGACTGATGAGTCTATTTCCTCTATTGTAACTTCAGTGCTTGAGATTCTCTCTTTCATCTCTTGTATTCTGTTGTTCATGCTTGCATTTGTGGTTCCTGATCATTTTCTCGTGATTTCTGTTTCTATAATTCCCTAGGCTTGTGTTTTCTTTATTGTCTTTATTTCAGTTTTCAAGTCTTGAATAGTTTCTTTCATATGTTTGATTGCTTTTTCTTGGTTTTCTTTAAGGGATTTGCTGATGTCTTTCAATTTTTTATTTGTCTTTTCCTCCATTTCTTTGAGGGAATTTCTCATTTCCTCTTTAAGAGTTTCAAACATTCTCCTGAAGTTATTTTTTGGCCATTTTCTTCTGCTTCATCCATATTTGGTTGTTCAGGTCTTGCTGTTGTAGGGTCCTTAGGTTTTACTGGTGCTGTGTTGCTCTTTGTGGTGTTGCATGTGTTCTTACTGTGCCTACTCATCTTTTCCTCTAATTAGTGTGGTTGGGGCTGTCTGAGATTCTGGTCATTAATCTTCTAGGTGCCAGTGAATCCAAGGCTCAGATGGTTGTTCCTCGTGATACAGTCTGTGCCATGGTTCTAGGTACCCCATTGGTCATTCCTTATTCCTGGAGATTGCTCAGTACTCCCAGGCTTTACTTGCTCCCATGGAGTTTGCTGTCTCAGTCCTGCTCTTGCCTTGGTTGTTTGCTCCGTCCTGTTTCTGTAAATATCCCTGGTCTGGATCTGCTCCTGCAGTGGTCCCTGGCTTGGGGTTGGCCCTGCATAGGTCTCTGGTTCTGATCTACTACCTCAGAGGTCCCAGACTTGGGTGTACCCAGAGCCACTGAGGACCTGGCTCAAGCCTACTCCCTTAAAAGTCCCAGACTCACACCTGAACCTGCAGAGGTTTCTGGTTCCTGCCTACTACCTTTGACGTCCCAGATTGATGCCCAGACCCACAGAGGTCCTGGCTCAGGCCTACTCCCTCAGAGGTTCCAGACTCATGCCTGGACCTGCAGAGATTACTGGTTCCTGCCTACTCCTTCGGAGGTCCCAGACCCACAGAGGTCTTGGCTCAGGCCTAGTTCCAACGAGGTCCTAGACTCATGCCCAGACCCACAGGGGTCCTGGCTCAGGTCTACTCCCTCGGAGGTCCCAGATTCATGCCCAGACCTGCAGGGGTCTCTAGCTCTGGCCCACTTGCTCAGCAGTTGTTCCTCTGTACCTGCTTCTGTGGAGTTCGCTGTCTTGGGCCTGCTCTGGCCTAGGTCACTGGCCCAATCCTGTTTCCTTAAATGACCCTGGTCTGGATCTGTTCCTGCTCCTGTGGAGTTCACTGTCCCAGCTCATGTTGCTGGCTCAGACCTGTTTCAGTAATTCCTGGTCTGGATCCAGGTCCCAGACTTGGGGTTGGCCCTGCATAGGTCTCTGGCTCTGATCTACTACCTCAGAGGTCCCAGACTTGGGTGCACCCAGACCCACTGAGGACGTGGCTCAGGCCTACTCCCTCAGAGGTCCTAGATTCATGCCTGGTGTCCTTGTTCTTAACAGTTGAGTAATACTCCATTGTGTAAATGTACTACATTTTCTTTACCACATTCTTCAGTAGAGAGATATCTAATTTTTTTTTCCCCAAATTCTGGCTATTATAAATAAAGATGCTATTAACATAGTTGGGAAAGTGTCAGGATTTTTGAAGGGATTAAAATGAAACATGCAGGGTTTTTTAAATCTTCTTTTTATCTCTTCTTTGTGTCTTTCACATTATGCCTTCCGATCTCACCCATCCCTCCCCTAGAATAAAACAAAATAAAATTTAAGACAAAAAAGGGGAAAAAAAGAGAGAAGAAAGGGAACATCTCATCATGGAAGCCACAGTGTGACACAGTGAGTTACAAGGTGAACCCCCTTATCCACACATTTTTTCATGCAGTTGTTCATCACAAAGAATCAGTGGTCTGGTGCAAGGCCCCTGGTCTTTGCTACGCCATCAGTGCTGGGCCCTCACTGGGACTCTCCCTGGACATCCCGTTGCTATCCTGTGCTGTGACGATCCTGCATCCCTGGACCCACAGGACCAAACCCACCCCCACTCCCCACCCCTGTGCTCCAGCAGATTGGGTTGATGTTGGGGTGAGTCAACACATAACTCTGGTTCTGGCCAGCTCAACAGCTCTCCCCTGTCCTCACCACCAGGGTGAGTTCTCCTGCACTGCCAGGGCAAGTTCACCCCTTGTAGCAATAAGGAAGGGGTGGGGCCAGTCCTCCTGCTTTCGTGTACTCAGGGTTGATTCTGTCACACCTGCACATTTGGGGTCAGCTCTGTTGTGCTGTCCAGGTGAGGCGTAGGGGCCACACTTTGGAGTCTGCAGCTGATGAGGGGCAAGAACAGCTCTCCAGTTCTTATGACCTCAGGGCCAGCTTTTTCACGGGCAGCCACGTGACAGATGAGCAACGAGGACAGCTCTTCCACGCTCACAACTGTGAGGCTGGCTCCCCCAACCTCTGACAATGGTGTCAGTTCTATTGTGTTGCCCAGATGAGGTGTGGTCCACTTTCCCAAGTGCTGCAGCTGGCAAGAGGGAGAGTCAGCTTGCTTGTCTGCCGAAGGCAGTAAGGGGTAAGGAATAAGGGGGTGCATCTCTCCCCCACCCACACCACTGTATGACAGAGGAATAGTGGCAACAGCTCTCCCAGGCTCACAACTTCAGGACTGACTCACCCACACCTCTGCCAACAGGGTTGGCTTTATTGTGCTGCCCAGGCAAGGTGCAGGGGAAACATCCAGTTTCTTAATGCCTGACATGTAATGTTCAGTAAAAGGTTATTTCTCTCTATCCAAGCAGACAGAACAGCAGCTAACTGTTTGCTAGGCTATGAGAATATGGACAGTCCACATATTTGATTTGTTCTTTTTAATGAACCAGAAGTCTAATCATATGAAAGGACCTGGACCCCATTCTGAAGGTGAAGACCTCGAGGTGGCCCATCTGGGGAATGATCCCTTTCAGGCTCCGGACTCTTCTGTAGCTGAGGTCAGAGATGATCTGGCACATTTGAATTGCAATCAAAGCTAAACAGAGCACTGGGGACTCTCAAGTCACAAGAGAATATGGCTGGGCGACTGACGGATGCCTGGTTTCCATTTATGCGTTATGATACAGTTCTGTCCTTGAATAGCTCACTCCAAATAAGAAAATTAAATTAAGCATTGTTTAAAATGCCTCAGATAATAATATAAATTTGTACTGAAAGAATTTAGTGTCATTTTCTTGTTTGGAATGGAAGGTGGGAAAACACCAGAGTGGGGAAAAGAGTAAATAGCTAACTCGATTAATCCTGCTGAAGGAGAGGATGGAGCCACACGAGCGACTTTTGTGTGTGTTTGGTTAATATTTTCCTGAAAATTGCTATTAGCTCTAACTGATCCAAATCAAAACCCACTGTGTAATGTTGCCAACAACTTAATAGCTGAAGTACAGTGTGGAAGATTTGCCGTGATGCCACGCTGGAAACAAAGGGGGCGGGGGATGGGGGGGCTGGAGCTTAAGATTTAAAGCCCATTGGAGAAAAAAAATCAGGCTAAATAGGGAGGTGGGCTGTCCCTGAGAGAAAAGGGTCAGGACTCTAGCTTAGAGGTGATGCGGGGTTTGTTTCACCAGTGTGTGGCTTTTTGTGACTCATGAAGGAAAAGGAGAGCCTTTGAGAGCGGATGCTGAACAACCTCGGTGGGGCTGACTGTGGCGGCCGATATCTGTATCCCAGAACTGGAGAGCTGAGGCCAAACTGGACTACAGAGTAAGCTTTTGATTTCAAACAAACAGCTAATAACTAAAGAATGCCCGACTCTATCCACCAAGAGCCACGGTTACAGCAGCTGCCATCTTCCCTAGGATCAAGGAAGCCTGGCGAAGGAAGCGGGGAGTCCCTTGCTGCTCTTAGCCTTGAGGACTGTTAGTTGTGGAGGGCTTTCACCTTCAGCTTGAGGAGGGCTCTTTTTCATATCCTTTCAGACAGTGTGGAGGGAAGCTCAGAGCAGTCTTCCAAGGAAGCCATATTGACCCACGTGGATCCTCAGCTCAGAGCCTCTTACTCTGTCCACTCCTAGGTGTTGAGTCCAATGAGGCAGAATTAGTAAGGACTAAAGATGATTCTCAGAAGGACTAGCCTGGCCCAGAACCTGGAGCCCCGCTTCCTGAGTGTTTGTGACCAGGAAAACGAGGGGCTTCTGTCCCACTCCAGAGGCCGTCTTGAGGCGTGTAGACTTGGAAGCTGGTGGCTTGTCCTTGGTTCCTGACTTTGCATCCCGTCGGCTCTGGGCAAAAAAATTCCATGGGGAAATCATGGGCTGCTGTGAAGAATTGACGGTGACACATAAAGCGGTCAGCCCTTCCTTCCCAGCAAGCAACCAGTTGCCCATTTTCACTTATTAGCACAACTTCCAAAGATTCAAAGTTCCTCCCCAGGAAACGCGAGCTGATGCAATGACCGGTCACATTTGTCAATGCAGACTAGGTTCAGATCTTCCAGAAAGAAGTTTCAGGTTGGCTCGTCATGTGGGAGCTCACATTTAGTGTGTCCCTCTGAGAAAGCAGAGGAAGCTAGGCTTCCAGGAACCTCTAAGTGGGGCTAATTAGTGTCGCTGAGGAGCGGTTTGCACTGTAAGTCTCCAGGTGGCTAAGGCAAGCAGGAAAGAACGCTGAGAATCATGTGACCATCCACCATCCACGGCACTCCTGAAAGCAAAATCATTCTTGGGCACTGATTTCCAGGAGGAATTTGCAATGTGGTTCCTTTGGTTTTTTGATTCTTTTTCTTTCTTTCTTTCTTCCTTCCTTCCTTTCTTTTTTTTTTAGAATCTAGATTCTCCTGCCTCAGTTTCCAGTGCTGGGATTACAGGCGTTTGGACCCTGCCTGGCCTTCCAGTGTGTCTTTTCTAATACAGTATATTGAGTAGCAATATGCTCCACTGGCATACTCAGGCTTCCGCTGTGAGGTCACCACACTCAGAGCTAAACTATAGGTCCCTGTGGGGGAGGCGAGTGTGGCTGAGATAACACCATATTCGTTATGTTGCTCTATTCTACTTTTCCTTAATAAAATTGAAAAGGCGTGGATTATATAGAAGAATGAAAATAAATCTTCCTCCTTTCTTTTTTCTTTCTTATTTTTGTAGTGCTTAGGACCAAACCCAGGGTCTGGAACACAATTCCTATCTAGGAACTGGGGGCCAACACAAGAAGAACTGATCATGTTTTCCAGTGCAGATTATATCTATACCTATATCTATACCTGTAAATTATACCTACATCTATACCTATACCTATATCTATATACATCTATATTCTCCCATGCAGACTATATCTATATCTATACCTATATCTATATCTATATTCTCCAATGCAAACTATATCTCACATATTCCAGAAAGGGTTTCAGGTTGACTTGAGAAAGGTAATTTTAAATGAGTCCATTAAAGGCAGAAAGAGCTAAGCATGCTAGCTCTACCATTGAGCTCTATGCTCAGACCCTTGAAGACAAGGTTTAGTTATTCCCTGGCAAGCTCTGAACCACCATCCATTCCTACAGAAGTCTCCACTAAGTGTCTCTGGTGGTCATATTCATTGCCAGTGATCAAACTGAGAGCAGTTTGCTTCCATCACAGATAGGAGGATGACATTGTGAAAACCCCACCACGCCCGGCTAGTTAAGCGGCAGTGTAGACAGAGGCTATCAGCACGAAACGAAACACTGGTGAAGGAGAGAAATGCCAGCAAAGGAGAAAACAGCACAGGTTTCATTAGAGCAGGCTCGGCAAACCACCCCTTCTCTAGGAAGTTCAAAGGTCACCTGGTGAAGAGTGTCCTGCCAAGCTGAAAGATCACTGTCAACAAAGACAGCGTGGAGACCAGTGGAAGCTGTTGGTGGAACTATTTTAGTTCATCCCTGCAGTAATTTTGAAATTCAAGTATGAATTCTAAGTCTCTCGACAAATCTGAAAGTCTATAAACAATTTGGCCAAAAGAACCACAGCGTTTCCCATGGTGTTTGCCATATATATAGCATCTACCATGTGCAAAACAAAGGATCTTGCCCCGAAGTCGCTTACATTGTCAAAGGGGGAAGAAGACAAGGACAATTGCTGGGCTGTGGTTGCACAGGTCCTTAATCTCAGCATTTGGGAGGCAGAGGCAAAGGGATCTCTGAGTTCAAGACCAGCCTGGTCTACAAAGTGAATTCTAGGACAGCCAAGACTACACAGAGAAACCCTGTCTCAAAAAAAAAAAAAAAGAAAGAAAGAAAAGAAAAGACAAGGACATCAACTCACTTAACAGACGAGTAAAATTATGAAATATTACCAAGTATTAAATGTTCTGGAGGAGAAAAGCAAGGTGAAAAAGGCCTGGGCCCATGCCTCACCAGCAGATAAAACAACGTACAATTACTGACTTTTTTATTGCTGTGCTGGTGCTACTGGGGTTGCACTCAGAGCCTTGGGTTTGCTAATCTCTTGCTCATCTCGTGGGCTTCACCCTAAGCCCAAGGAACAACTTTGATCACCTGTTGAGAAGGAAATTTGTGAGGAAAGATATGAAGGGGTCCAATGAGAGGTCCTATTGTATTT
Source organism: Ondatra zibethicus (assembly GCA_004026605.1). Taxonomy (NCBI): domain Eukaryota; kingdom Metazoa; phylum Chordata; class Mammalia; order Rodentia; family Cricetidae; genus Ondatra; species Ondatra zibethicus. The sequence goes on from PVIU01002932.1 coordinate 88,529, forward strand.
TATCTCCCGTCTACCTATCTAATAAATCTACTTCTCTCCTCGGAGACCGCAGCCTGTTCCCTCTTCAAAGCCTTCTATTGCTGTGGAATAATACTTCTGTACACTGTGTGAATATATGTTGCCATGACTGGTTTAATAACCAAGCTCACTGGTCAATAGCTAAACAGGATAAAGTTAGGTGGGAAAGCCAAACTGAGAATGATGGGAAGAGGAAGGGCAGAGTTAGAGGAGTCACCAGCCAGACGGAGAATGATTAAGCTGGACACACAAAATGGGATAGAGATAAAAACCATAGACATCAGGGCAGCACATAGAGTAATAGAAATGGGTTAAGTTGTAAGAGCTAGTTAGTAGTAAGCTCGAGCTATTGGTAGAGCATTTATAATTTATATTAAGTCTCTAAGTGATTTTTTGGGAGTAGGCAGTTGGAATAGGAAAACTCAGCCTATGTTCTAAGTAGTTTTTCTTGTTCTTTGGATAAACACAGTGTCAACGTGACCAATAAAGCCCCTCCTGGTCATGCCAACTGCCGCAGTGTCCTCTCACGTACTCTAGGCTCTTGGTCACTCTCTGACTTTCCCAGCTTTCATGCCTCAGCTACTCATTCTCTCATGCCGTGCATCACTCGAACAAGCATTACTTATGTCTCCAGGTCTCTAGGAAGCCTGCCCTGATCTCCTTACAAACTCAGTCCCACACAGTGGAGGTCATCTGTGTACTGTGTGCTTTTGCACTACACTTGCCTGAAAGCTGGAGCAGGTCTCCAGGGTAGAAACTGACACAGGGCAGGAGAAATGGCTCCATGGTTCAGAGCACAAGCTGCTTATGAAGAACACCCAGGTTTGGTGTTCAGCACCAGTACTAGAAGGCTCATAACTGCTTAAAACTCCAGTTCCAGGGTTTCTGGTGCCCTCTTCTGGCCTCTTGGTGCTGCATGCATATTATAATGTGCAGACAGGCAAGGACACGCATACACATAAATAAAAATAAATTTAAAAAAATTAAAGAAAGAAATGCAGTCTGTTTCTGGCAGACCAGCTTACTGAGCAGACAAACAGCCAATTCATCAAACAGCACAGGGCCAGAGCTAACCAGGCTGTGCAAATGACCACTAAGTGGTCAGAAGTGGCAGCTGTTGTAGACTTAAGTTGAGCAAAGCTTTTCATAAGTGAAGGGGGTTTTGAGACTTACTGTGTGTGTTTGCATGTGAGAGACAAGGTCTCATAGTAGAAACAGGCCTTGAGCTCCTACCTTCATTTCCTGGTGTTGGGATTCCTTGTGTATGCCACCATACTCGGTACAGGAGCTAGAACCTAAGGCTTTGAAAATGCTAAGCAATCGCTGCACCAATTGACTTACATCCCCAGCCCCTGTTTACTTATTTTAGATAGAGTCTCACTGCATAGCCTGACTTGAAACTCACTATACAGTCTGCGCAGTCTTAGACAAATTACTTTCCCTCTCCAAATCTGGATTTCCTCACCCATAAGATGAGAATAATAGTGCCTGCCTTGAAAGGATGCTGCGGAAGTCATACCAACTCATGCATCTTAAGTGCTCAGAATGGTACCCAACATAAGATGACAGTGAATAGGCCAGGCAGTGGTGGCACACACCTTTAATCCCAGCACTCGGGAGGCAGAGGCAGGCAGACCTCTGTGAGTTCGAGGCCAGCCTGGTCTACAAGAGCTAGTTCCAGGACAGGCTCCAAAGCCACAGAGAAACCCTGTCTCAATAAACAAACAAACAAACAAAAAGATGACAGTGAATATAAGTTTGCAATATATTTGTTGGCAAAAGGAAGGACAGACAGGTCAGTAGCAAAGAGATATTCATTAAATGCTGCAAATGAACTTTATTGTGTCTTGTTAATAATAACAGGTTTCACTGGTGACTGTAAACCTCCATATAGAAGACAGTACATAGTCTATTATTTGGTTGCTATTAATTTCAAATATCATGGTACCAGCTTGTCCTTAAAATATATTTGTGGCCTTCTCAGTAAGGGAAATCATACGTGGTTTACTGGAAATCTAGCCAACCATCAAGGCTAGAGAAATCATGGAACTTGGAGAAGAACCTACAACAGTCACTTTACTAAAACAGCACAATCCCCAACTACATTCTAAATTTCTGCCCTCATGCCAACAGGTAAGTGTAGTCTTCCCTTCCTGTTGCAACAAAAACTTCTCTTTGCAACAGATAGAGACTGCTTCAGAAAACCACAACCAATCAAAACACAGAATTGTGGAGCCCATTCCCAATGGCTACATAAACAAAACACTCCCACACCGAAATAAGGCTTAGGGAACATTTTAGAAGAGGTAGAAAGATTGTAAGAGCCAGAGGATCATGCTGGGTGGTGGTGGCACATGCCTTTGATCCCAGCACTTGGGAGGCAGAGGCAGGCAGATCTCTGGCCAGAGGATCAGAGAGTTTGCTGTGAGATTGTATCTCCTATGAACACCAGAAGTTACACTCACAAAGTCTCACCAACATGACTACCCAAACACTAGCTGAACAAGAACAATAGACATGCCAAAGTAAAGGGCCTCAACCCTATACAAAGAACTACAGGCAGCTAAGGAACACTGAAAGTGGGAGAAACAGTCTTGTCTAGGGAAGAACCCACCAACCGGTCACTCCTGAAAACATACATAGGTGTAACATTGTACAGACTGAGCAGCTTATGTTTAGGAACATATACGTTCATGTTGTTGAGAAACATTATTCTAAGGTGTGTTACTTTTGTTTATGCTGTATTTGTTTAACTCTGTGATGCTGTGTTACTGTGCCTATCTAAAACACTTGATGGTCTAATAAAGAGCTAAATAGTCAATAGCAAGGCAGGAGAGAGAAACAGGCAGGACTGGCAGGCAAAGAGGGTAGGTAGAAGGAGAAATGAGAAGGAGAAGAGGAGCAAGGAGAGAACAAGGGGAGGAGGACATCAGAGGCAGTCACCCAGCCACCCAGCCACTCAGCCACTCAGCCAGCCACCCAGCCAACCACTGAATAAACGTGAAAGTAAGATTACAGAAGTAAGAAAAGAAAAAAGCCCAGAGGTGTTGTAGGAGGCTGCTAGTTAGTTCCTGGCTGCTCAGCCCCAAAATAATCACACAGAAACAATTGCAATACTGTTTGGCCAATAGCTTAAGTATATTTTTAGCTAACTCTTATATACTAAACTAGACCATCTCTGTGTATTGCCACGAGGCTGTGGCTTACCAGGTAAAGTTCTGTCTCCAGTGGAGCTACATGGCTTCTCTCCAATAACATTTCCAAAGAAACTGCGGTCCATTTTCTAGGACAGCTGAGATTAATTGAAGTCAATCTTGTGGGGTTGCCTTATTGCTTGAAGCCCACATTTTGACCATTTCCCTAACGAAGGGTGAATGTATTCCATATGAAACTATTGCTTGTTTAATTTCCTTTAGATCAGTCATAAATATGGGTTCCCATGTGTATTCTTAGGGTACATGGTGCCAGATGGTCTTTTCAATGATATTACTGGATAGGCAGTTAGGACTCTGGGTAAGTTATCCTGGAGTTTGGTACATACCGATGAGGGTAAATTCTGTCTTTATGCCTTATGTCCCTGGTCATCAAATTTGATAAATTCTTCAATCTTTTAAAATCTTTTTACCACTGCCTTTTGCAAAGTCTGGATCTCCTATCTGGTGTTCTGAATCCTCATTGAGGATTCCAAGGTATGAAGTCTGTCCAGTAAAGATAACGTCTCATCCTTGGACATAATTTTTATAGTGTACATATTACCTTCCTAGAGAGACATTCTATCTGTCAGTCTATCATAACTGTTAAACATATTCTGATTAATACATTCAACAGCATGAATTCTCTCAATATCTCAGTACCCTCTGTCATTGACTGGGTTTTGTCTATTAAATTGGTCGTATCCTTCTCCAGAGTGCTGATTTTCCCTTTTAGTTGGTCATTATCAGTCTATAAAGACTGTATCATTTCTAAAAGTACCACATTCTTGGCCCTATTATCAAACCATGTTTTTAGGGAGAAAATATGAAGGACAAAGCTAATCCCCAGAACCAAATACGGAATGTAAAAAGGAAATCACATAAGCCTTACATAATATCATCCATGGTATAAGTAAAAAAAAAAACTATTGAACTCTTGTATTGTTATCTGTCATCTTGCCCTTTTAAAATATAAGTTATAAATGTGACCTTATAAATCTCATCTGTAACGTGTTTGAGTAGGTGCAATAAACATTACTGGCCAGTAGGTGTTGTAGTTGTAGCCGTGTGACCACCTTGAACAGTTCGAATTGGTTATAGTGTTAGATACTGAAAAATAAGCTCAAATTAAAAGCAGTTATTCAGTGTAAATCACAGACTGTGCGCTTTGCAGAGATCCCTGACTGGTCAGCAGCCATGCATGGACAGCAAGGCAGCAATGCCGACAGAGACACCAAGGGAAGCCTGCATCCTGCCTGAGCTTCCACGGCACACCAGGAAAGCTGGACCCACAAGCCAGCCATGTAGCCACTGGGGGCACAGATGTCTGGGGGCCCAGAACAGCTAGCGGCTACGCAGGGCCACTGTGCAGGCACCACACGGAGCCTGGCAGCAGCTAGCTGAAGCCACAAGGGACCGAAGCCCTACGATTTGGTGCCAACTGTTGAATTAATGCAGGTTGAAAAATGCCAGGCTAACTCCAAGACAAAAACAATTATATTTTTCTTTATTATAAGGGGCAAACTCAGAAAGCAGGAACCAGAAGTCCAAGCTCAGCTGTGTAGCCCAAGAACCACAGAGAGAAAGAGAGAGCCCTGGGCTGCCTGGCATTTTTCTTCGGGTACCCAAAGGTCACACCCTAATTTGGTCCCACCTCTTAAAGTTCATTGACTGACAGAGATTCCTCATCACAGAGGCAAAGGTAGATGCGATAGTTTAAGAGCTAGAAACAAGCCAAGCTAAGGACAGGCATTCATAACTAAAAATAAGCCTCCATGTGTGATTTATTTGGGGGCTGGGTGGTGGGCCCCCCAAAGAGAACAAAAAACCGAAAAAGTAAAACATCACACAAAAGCATGTAACAACAATTGGTGATAAAAGATGCCATGAATTAGAAAGAGATCAAAAAGGGGTATTTAGGAAGGCTTGGATGGAGGAAAGAACAGGAAGCAATGATGTAATTGTCATCTTAAAAAGAAATATTTGTAGAGAGAATGATTTTTTTTTTACCATTTTTTTTGGTAACATACACACTTTTCATGCATGATCATGTGCAATCTTGACGATAAGTGGCAAGGTAACTCCTTTCCCTTCCGCTCTCCAGATAAGGTTTAGGAAATTCAGTTTACACAAAGGCACACAGCCAGTAAGTGACAGATCTAAATGTGAACACCGACCGCCTGATTCCAGAGCTCTTCCCTGGTGTTCCATAAGAAATGAGTGCTCTGTCAGTGTTTAAAGATTGAACACAAAGGTGGGTATGGTGGCAAATGCCTTTAATCCCAGTACTTAGGAGGCAGAGTCAGGTGAATCTCTTCGAGTTTGAGGCCAGCCTGGTCTACAGAGCTAGTTCCATGACAGCCAAGGATATGCAGGGAAACCCTATCTCGAAAAACAGAAAACAAAAACAAAAAACAAAAAAGGGAAGGAAGAAAGTGAGAGAGAAAGAAAGGAAGGAAGGAAGGAAGGAAAGAAGGAAGTTGGCTGGTTTAGTCTTAAGGAACTGCTGCGAGATGCTAATAGAAAGATGTATGAGGCAGTGTTTTTGGAGTACACGTGAATGTGTCAGCCTGCACAGGCGTCACCATCTTTGAAGGACATGATGCTTCTGGAAGCCCACTCCAAACCCAGGCTATGAGTCTTCTTTTGGTACAGAACAAACATTCTGCAAACTCAGGACACCCTATAGGCTTGATAATATCCCAAGTAATAAAGTCTTCACACCACGACACAGTCCCTGGGAGCCAGAAGAACAAGACAAGGCCAAGGCTGCTGGCAGAAGAGGAAGAAGCTGGTGGCTCACAAGTACAAAAACATACTTTTCCCAGGAGCAACAGACAGAGTTGTTCTTAACCTCAGGTGGGTTTCTGTTGTTGTTGTTGGTGGTGGTGGTGTTTTTTGCAGACAGGGTTTCTCTGTGTAGCTCTGGCTGTCCTAGAACTCGCTCTGTAGACCAGGCTGGCCTCAAACTCAGAAATCTGCCTGCCTCTGTCTCCCTGTTGCTGAGATTAAAAGGCAGGCACCACCATGCCCAGCTTGTCTCAGGTGTTTCTGTTTTATTTTGTTGTTACTCTTGCTTTAAATTTTTTTAAAAAAATTAATTTTAATGGTGTGTGTGTAATGGATTAAGTAAAATGCTGCAGATTCCCCAAGGGACTCAGCGGCAGAAATGCTGTGCTGAGGATCCCCTAATGGCGGCAGGTAGCAGGCAGCGGGTCCTGAGAGCAGCCAGTCCCAGGCAGGGACGGTGCAGTTCCCCAAGTGGCTGCAGTGGGCCATGAGGGGCAGTGAGTCCCAGGCAGGGAGCCACATGATGGGTGAGAGATCTCAATGGGACAGCCAGTCCCACGAGGAGAGACAGACAGATGGGCACACCACGAGACCACACTGTAAGTCTCTGAAGGCAGCTGGGCCCTGGCAGGGAGTCACATGGTGGTGAGAGACAGAGACATGGATAGGCACACCATGCAGACTGAGGTTGGATGTTTATTTAGTGGGTTATGCAGGGGAAAGGGGAGAAGGGGAAAAGAGCAGAGAGAGAGAGAAAGAGAGAGAGAGAAGGGGTAAGGGGAGAAGGGAGAGACTGAAGCTGCCTCTACGAGAGGGAGATGAAAAGGGGGAAGGACTCAGGCTAAAAGATGAAGATCAGCTTGCTTCAGCAGATGGGGGGAGGGGTGGGCGTGACTTGTCTCTTAAAGGGACAGAGCAGACCATTACATTCCTTTTTGTTTGTTTGTTTGCGAGTCACGGCACCAATAAAATTACCTGGCACAAGTGAGAAGGAAACACCAAACACGCAACAAACCCATTAGGAGTTTATTAGAGGGGGTGTGCACAGGTCTGGGAAGTCAGTTTGCAGAGGAAAGAGAGAGAGAGGAAGATGGCGTTGTCCTAGCACATGTGCACAGGGGGTTGATATGGCTGCATCATACGCAGATGACAGGGCTCATGCATGTGCACAAGGGCTTAGCTGAGTCATATATGAATGATGTAATCCACATATGCACCCAAGGGCTTTGTTGAGTGATATATGGATCACACAGGGGCCCTTTAACATCCCCGGGGGCCATTATGCACTTCTGCCTGAGGGCTTGTCTACACCTGCATGACCCCTAGAACCCGGAAATGTGGCTAAAATCATTACAGTGTATGTATTCCATCTAATAGAATCTTTATTGCAGTAAGGAATTGCATGTTCTTTTTTTCCCCCAAAGTCTTGCTATGTAGCTCCAGTAGTAATGAACCAGTCTACCTCCATCTTGGATTTGAAAGCCATCTTATAATAAAGACAAACTATGTTCATTCCTGTTTATAATTAAACCTCTGTTTCTCATCAGGTGGTGGTGGTGCACACCTTTAATCCCAGCACTTGGGAGACAGAGGCAGGTGGATCTCTGAGGAGACCCTTCTCTTTTATAAGGCCAGTCTGGTCTACAGAGTAAGCTCCAGGATTGGGCTATGCCCACCTGTAACCTTAACTACAAATGGTTCTGTACTGTCTATTGCAGGAATGGAAATAATGTCTCTATTTCAAAAAGTTGTTATAAATGTCTTGCAACCCTACCTTGGTTGTCATGACTACCTTGTTATAGCTACTTTGCAACCATGTCTTTGTTTCAGAAGGTTGTTTTGTTTATTTTTTCGAGACAGGGTTTCTCTGTGTAACAGTCCTGGCTGTCTTGGAACTAGCTCTTGTAGACCAGGCTGGCCTTGAACTCACAAAGATCTGCCTGCCTCTGCCTCGCAAGTACTGGGATTAAAGGCATGAGCCACCACCACCCACAGAAGGTCGTTTTGACAATTTGTTGTGCTTATGTTCTGTTCCTGTAACCCAGCCTATTTTGCTCACCAAATCCCCCTTTTGGAAGTTCCTCATCCCTAAGCTATAAAAACCTTGTTTTCCTCACACCCAAATGCAGATCTCCCAAACCCCACTTTTAGGGAAAGACAGCCTGTGTACACGAATTTTAAAAAGCTTGTTTTAATTAATTGCTTGCTTTAATTTGGCCATGATGATTTGGGTCGGTGGTCTTTCTCCTCACATCTTTGGGGTTAACATTAACCTTGACCTCACCATCATCTTGCCTTAGCCTCCTGAGTGCTGAGATTACAGGTGTGGAATGCCCACACAGGCTAAATATCACATTTCTTAGAGACTGTTGAGGAGGCGTTTTGCAATCTTCTTCAAATGTCAGATAAGTCATCAGCCATTAGGTAGTAAAGCTTGGAGGTTTTGTTAAGGTATATGATGTTCCTTCCTGGACAGCACAGAGTTCACTTTGCTGAACAAGAAGAGCAGAACACCTGCCGCTGAGGAGACCCTTCCCTTTTACAAACTTACGCTTTATTTTATTTTCAGAACCTTTGGGCTTTGTTTTTTTCATTTCAGCGTAGCCTCTGACTGGCAGGAAGTGGGATAAGTAGGCAATTAAGTGGCCATGTGTCCTGCGTGAACTCAAATTTCCACTACTGACTGCTTTTCCACAGAGAGGACTATTGGTCCAGCAAGTCAGAATGCTGCCATGCCACCTGCTTGAGCTAGTCACCGGCAGGAGCGCTCTCCGAACCTGCTTCCTAGGGAGCTCGGCTTGCCTCTTTCCCTCCCAGCCCTGCTCTGGACATCTTTGTATTGTTAAGTTTGATCAGAAGAGTTTGGCCCTAAGCTTCTGAAGGTGGCAAGCAGGCTTTGTCAGCTAGACTCCCCAAAGTGGGAGGAGAGAGGATTCCTAGGAAATTCTAGAGTAGACCATGAATTGGAAAGAGTGAGGTAATGGGGGATCCTGCTGCTCCAAACCGGTGTCCCCTGTTGTGAGGGAGTGGTGGGGTGGAAGTGGAGGGATTAGGATGGGCTTCCTGCTCCTCAGAATGGTTGGCAAGTTTTGAAAGAAATGCCAAGTTCCTTTTCGCAAGTAGCTGCTTTTAGGGAACACCTACTCCCCAAGGTGAGCTTTTGTCCCTGGACAAATACCCTAAAAAGATACAGCCTCAAAAATGTGGTCCATGGGTGACCAATGTCTAGGAATCTGGATAGCAACAGGGACACCATTTTAGAGGGCCCGAGGCAGACAGGGGACCATTTATCTTAGGGTACTTCAATGTTTATAGTGCTAGGACTAACGACCAGAGGCTGGGAGAGGGCACATGATTTTCCCTGCTCAGGTGTCCTAAACGGTAGCCCTGCAGAAACCGATTATTCAAATAATATCTCCATCCAAAGGAAATGACTGTTGCTGGATATTTTGTTTTGAGCAGGTATCATTTTCCCTCCATTGGTGGGAATTCTAAAATGTAACTTTGTTGTTTTTTCTTTGCTCAGAAATCGTTCTCAAATGGCAATAAGTGCCAGTGGTAAGACTTTTTAGGACTAAGATGTAGGTAACAGTGTTTGACCCAACTGCTTTTAGCCTCAAGCAGGTTAGCTCTGACAGCCAAAACTCAGAGGCTTGCCTGGTTGGGCTCTGGCCTGAGCAGGCTCCCCAGTTTTAGTGTGGAGTTAGTCTGGCCCAGTGCAGTCTGCTGGCTCTGGCTTGCATTGCCTCTCTCTCACACACCGTTTCCTGAGGCACGACCCATGCCGCAGCTGGTTCTGGCTCATACATAACCAAGAAGAAAACCCTCTCCCCCATCTAGGCCACACCACTTTAAAACCAAAAAAACCACAACAAACTCAACACAAAATAATCTCTGCACGCTCCTCATTTTTGGCCTGCTCCCAGCCCACAGGAGTGCCGTGGCCCAACGCCCTTCCTCCTTACAATGATTCCTAGTAACCCCCCAGAGTCGTTTTTCTAATTAAATAAACCTCATCTTGTCTAGCTTCCTGGTCAGCATTTTGAACCCCCTACAGATGGGTCTGAAGGATTAACTGCAAATCCTCCTCGACCTAGCTCTGGCAGATGGGCGGCGTGTGTCTGATAAATACTCGGACGGACTGCTTCCTCCTGCTCCTAACAGATAGACAGAACACCCGGCAAATTAATTTTAAAATGGTGCCCCTCACAACCCTTAAGTGGCAAAGGAGGCCAAATACAAATGATATGAATTTCATATGGGGAGCCACATTATCGCTTCTCAATGACTGAGAAAAATAACCTGTTGAGTAATCAGGACCTCAGGGGGAGGCTGGGTGGGCAGTTCTGCTCTCAGCCTGGAGAGCAGGCCACAGACACCCCAGGGGTCTCACCTTCCTGTCCTGCGCTTATTTGCAAGTAGCACCTTCCTGCTGCGAGCCGGCCTTTCTGTTTTGGGCTTTCCTCGGGTGCAGGGCGCTTCGGGTGCCTTTGGAATCTGAAGGCAGATGGACCGGAACACAGTACCTATGTGCATTCTGTGTTTAGAAAAAGAGTGGATGTAACGAGGAAGGCACGACCATCTGTCCCAGTCGTTCGAAAGTTTTGCACTTGAAGGATTGATGACCTAGCTGGCTGTTCCATCTTGGAACGGAGAAGGCAACTTCAGCTCTGGGAGAGTTGTGGAACTTCAGCTGTGGAAGAGTTGATCCAAGTCTCAAGGATTAACATGTAAAATGTCCTGGTTTTGCTTTCCTTCTGAAAAGTGCAAGCATAGTCAAATGTCTTCATTCAACATTAAGAGCTAGGCTTTGAACCCCAGGACTAGGGAAGAGTCTCCCCTCCACACACAAAATCTCGGACTCTGTCCTACTGATCACTCGCCTGAGGACATGCTGCTACTTTCTTGAAGAAAGATGGGGCACAGCCAGGTCTCTGAACCCTTGCATCAGTCCTCTGCTGAGTGGTGGACTCTGCAAGCACAGCCTGAACTCCTATGTGATCACAGGGACCCCTAGAGAAAACTAGTGGCAGACATTGAGGTGGCTGTCCCAAGGCAGCGTGGGAATTTGTAGGACAATTTGGATTAAAAATCCAGGTCTGAGCAGGGCAGTGTTGGCACATGTCTTTAATCCCAATACTAGGGAGGCAGAGGTAGGAGAATCTCTGTGAGTTCAAGGTTGGCCTAGTCTATAGAGCTAGTTAGGAGAGCCAAGGCTACACAAAGAAACCCTGCCTCAAAAAACCAAAGCCAAAAAACAAACACCAAAACAAAACAACAATCCAGGTGTGGTCTGGCTAGCCACCACATTCTCTGTGACTTGCTTACCCCTAGTTTCTTCCTAAGACAACTAGGTGTCCAAATATAGTTTGTACCTACTGTCCTAAAAGGGAAGCGTCTGAGTGATACCTGACACGCTTTTATTGTTTACTTTCCCCACTAGCCAGCTTAGGGCCACAGAGCCTTCCTGTGTTTGCTCTGTGCTATATCCTCAGCACTTTATCCAAATGCTGCTGACACAGGGAAGGTGTTTAGTAATTGCTGAACTGTATGTATGTACGTATTTATACGTGTACGTGTTTTATGGTGCTAAGAATCAAACCTAGGAACCTCTAGCAATGCAAAACTCATCACCATTGAGCTCCACCCACAGCACAATTTAATTATACTTATCTTTTATTTGTATGTGTGCATGTTTGCCATGTTTGTGTGGTTACCCTCAGAGGCCAGAAGAGGGTGTCTGACCCCTTGGAGCAAGAGTGACAGGCAATTGTGAGCTGGCCAACACAGATGCTAGGAGCCAAACTCAGGTCCTCCAGCAACAGAAGCACTTCTAACCACTGAACTGGCTCTCTTGCCACCCTCCCCACCTTCATATATTTATTTTTTTATTTTTATGCTTATCTCTATGCATGTATGCATGTGTATGTCTTTGGCATATGTATGTGGTAACCCAAGAAGGTCAGAAGAGGGCATGGAACCTCCTGGCACTGGAAGTTCATGTGATTGTTATGCTGGCTGAGTTAGGTGCTGGGAATCAAACTCAGGTCCTCTAGAAGAGCAGGAAGAACTCTTAACCCAAGGGCCATTTCTCCAGCCCATAATTCATGTCTTTTAAATGAGTGAAGTTTATGACCTCAGAAGAGGTCAAGAAAACTTGTCCGATTGATTTAAACATTGCTTAAAATTACATTTACTTTTGAAGTGTATGTGTGTGCACACAAAGGTTCTCTCCGTCCACACTGTGGGTCCTGGGGCTGACTTGGGCTTGGCAGTGTCTGTCTTTCCCTACTGAACCAGCACACCGCCTGTGTTTGATTGATTTTGGAAACAAAGTCTCACTGTATAACCCAGACTGGCCTTGAATTAATGAATCCCTGCCTCAGCCTCCTAAATGCTGGATTTCAAGATGCAAATAATCCACACTGAGAGAGACTTCTGCCCTTTGCTCTGCCTCTGTGTCTTTCAAAGTCCCTTATTGCTCAGAGCTGTGGGCTGCTCCTGGGCCAAGCTGGACTGATAGACAGCAGGATGACAGAGACACATTGTCACTCACCAGAAGAGAAATGCAAGTCATACTTGCATACTCTCTGGACATGCTTTGGTTTTCCTGTCCCAGTGAGACAGCACAGAAAACATGTGCTGCCGTGGGCAAGCGTGGATCTAGGCACCCAGACACTCTGCTGCGGCATCTGGGAGAGCGCTGCCCTGTGGGCAAGCAGCTGGGGAGATCTGTCACCTCCACACAGACCCAGCAATTCCAATCACAGGGGTTTTTCCTACAAAAGCACTAACTGCTGTAGAAATGGCTATGTATGTCAACCAGAAGCTAGATAAAGGAATTATCTTAGCAGACTTTTTTTTTTTTAAAGAAAGAAAAAGCGAGGCTTTTATGTGTAACGTAGAATTATCTGCCAGGTATTATCATGCCTGAAAACCAAATCTAGAGTGTGCCAAATTTTCAATAGGGATGAAGTGTGATCAATGGCACAAATGCAGAAGTTTAGCTAAACATAGAACATGTCCTGGAATGACACCCAAGTCATACTGTGAACCTTTGAGATAGGAACTAGGTATCTGGAAAACAAACATGGGAAGAAAAATTTCTGTAGAGGTGCTACGTGATCTCTACATGCTGAATGAGCAACTTGCTTCCTCCAAAGAAAAACCAGTAAAGGGCCCTCAGTGGCTACTTGAACTTCTAGAGGGGATTTGGGCTAGGAACAGAGATTGGCTGGGTGTCCTTGTACTATATGCCCAGTTCCTGTAATGGACATGCAATAAGAAAGAGTTTAAAATTGCTTAAGAGACATTTTTCAGTAAATATAATCTAACTAATTCTATGAAAAAAATAAGGCAAATATACAAATGTGCTCATTTTTGATGAATAGAGACAGAGATTCATCTTTAAAGCCACATCCGAGTAGTTGGTTTAAAAGGTGGCCCTAGACCAAAATACTGTATATTAAAAATAGTAATGATACAAACAAAAACACAGCGTACTGTCACTCTCACTTGTGGTTGTCCTTCTGACTTGGACTATGCATTCGTATTTACAAGGCAGCCCACAGAGTTTGTTTATGTAGGGTATGGTCTCCTGAGGCTAGCCCAAATGCATGAGCCTCAGAATCAGACCAAGTTCAGATATCAGTGCTACATTAGCCATGTGATACTAAGAAAATTATTTTGGTCCTGAACCCCTTGTCTATAAAATAAGATAGTCCTGACACATAGAAGAGCCACGGGGATGAACTGAGGTCATTCATGCAGAAGGCATGGTGCAGCCACCGGGGTACAACGAGCTCTCCAGGAGTGGTAACAATCATTGCTGGCATCATTTTGCTCCTGGTCTGTCTTCTTAGCTTAATTATAAGTGACATCAGGGCTGCCTTTCTTTTAAACCAGCTCTTATTTACAGCGTGTCTGCTAGCACTAGAAAAAGGCCTGACCGTGTCGCAGATCTTACATAAAAGACATCAAAATGTCTCTCAGCTTAGGTCTAGCCCTAAACTGGGGACAAAGCAAAACATCTTAGAAATAGCACAATTAGGCTCCAAACAGGTTAAATGACTTCATTTTAAAATAGTGCTTCTGTAAAGCACAATATTTTTGTTCTTAGAAAGGTACAAATGGCAGGGTGGTGGTGGTGGTGGTGGTGGATGCCTAATCCCAACACTCATGAGACAGAGGTCAGAATGGTCTACAGAATGAGTTCCAGGACAGCCAGGGCTACACAGAGAAACCCTACCTCAAAATAACAAACAAACAAACAAACAAAAAGGCAAAACTGAAAAAGAAAAGAACAGTACAAATGCTAGTTAAAAATTCCAGCATGGGGCCTGGGGCGATGGCTCAGTGGTTAAGAGCACTTGTTCTTGCAGAGAACCCGGGTTTGGTTCCCAGTTCCCCCATGGCAGCTCACACTATTGGTAATTTCAGTCTCAGGGAATCTGATGCCCTCTTCTGACCTACCTGGGCTCCTGCACACATGGAGTGGACATATATTCATTCAAGCAGAACATTCATATGTATAAAATAAGGTTTGAAAAAAAGTAGGGCTTTGGAGAGCAGGTTCAGTGGTTAGGAGCTCTAGCTGCTCTTCCAGAGGACCCAGGTTTGATTTGCAGCACCCACAAGGCAGCTCACAACCTTCTGTAACTCCAGTTTGGGATTCTGATGGCCTCCAAGCACATTGCGTACAGCTATACACATAAAATAAAAATAAAGAAATAAATCGATTTTTTACAAATTAATTCCAGCATGGAGGAAGAAGGGCTATTAGGGTCTCCCTCATAGCGGAGGAACTATTGGTAACTGGTGGCTATTGGGGACCTGAGAGTCGCGTTCCTTGAGGGGTGGGAAGGGTATTGGTTAATTGTTTTGTCAATTTGATACAAACTAGGGTCATTTGTGAAGAGGAAACCTCAATTGAGAAAATGTCCACATTGGATTGTTCTGTGAGCAAGGCTGTGGAACGTTTTCTTGATTGATGATAGATGGGGGGGCAGCTGCTGTTGGCAGTGCCACCCTGGGTAGGGCATCCTGAGTTGTGTAGGACAGCAAACTGAGCAAGCTGTGGGGAATAAACCAGTGAGTAGTATTTCTCCATGGTCTCTACATCATTTCCTGCCTCCAGATTCCTGCTTTGAGTTCCTGCCCTGTCTTCCCTCAGTGATGAACTGTGATTGGGATGGAGAAGCCAAATAAACCCTTCCCTTCCCGAGTTGCTTTTTGTCATAGCGTTTTCTCACAGCAGCAATAGAGAGCAAACGAGGACAAAGTGGACACTGGTAAGCCGCCCACACCCCAGTAGATAACCCTATACATGTGGGTAGCATAGCTCAGAGTCAGTGAGTCTAAAATAACAATAGTAATAATAATATAATAATGATTGAAAAGTGAAAAAGTTAAATGTACAAGTAGCATTCAAATCCATCACCTGTTATTATTGTTGCATTATTTATTAGGTTACATCACCTGCTATTATTGTTGCATTATATATTAGGTTAGCTCCCTCTGTGTTCATTTCTAAGAAATTTTATATATATGTATATATATATAGTTGTCTTTTTAAAAGATTTATTTTTATATGTATGAGTGTTTTGCCTGCATGTATGGAAATGTACCATGTGCATGCCCAGTGCCTAAGGAAGACAGAAGAGGGCATAAGATTCCCTGAAACTGGAGTTGTGAGCCACCATGTGGGTGCCTCCTGAGTGCTGGGATTAAAGGCATCCACCACTACCTCCCAGCCATTTGTACCCAACCCAGGTCCTTTGCAAAAGTAGCAAATGCTCTATCACTGCCCCAAATCCAGTGGAGCTTCTCAGAGTTGCTGGGGACAAGGGGCCCTGTTGTTATTGTTCTGTGTAGGACCCCAGACTACAGAGCTTCCCATATATGATCTTGGATGCCACCAACTTTTGAAGGTCTTCAGGATTGACCCCTGTAATCCCAGCACTAGAGATGGGGGAGAAACTGAGGCAGGAGGATCACTATGAGCTTGAAGCCAGTGTGGGTTGCATAATGAGATTTCTAGGTCAACCTGGACTACAGAGTATGACCCTGTCTCAAAAAAACAAAAAGAGCAACAACAACACAAAGTCACATCGTAACACCCAAGATGTAAGCAACCCCCAGCACAGTGGATATAGACCGGCTCCAGTGGCTATTACCGTCACTAGTCTGTCACTTTCTGCCTTTGGTTAAAGTCCAAAGAGCCATATTTTGTCTCATTTATGTTGCTTTTCTTTCCTCTATTTAAGAAAGAGATCGGAGAGGGGTTTTTGTTATTGTTAGCTCCTTCAAAATCACTTAGTGCTTTTCTGTATTCTTTTTTCTCCTTTAGGTGTCAGAGCTTGAACCCTGGGCTTTGCACAGGCCACTGAGTACTCTCCACCTGAGCTACCCCTCATCGGTCTACACCCAGGTTGACTTTCAGTGTTCACAGAGCAAATGGTCACCGCTTAAAGAGGAGTTTTCACAACTGGGCTCTAACTAACCCTGGCAGCATCCTTTATCTTCACCTTGCCCCACTCCGACGCCCTGCCCCACACACCAGAGTCCAGTGGTTCACCTGGTAGTTCTCCACTGACCTCCTTCAGTGCCGGCACCAAACTTTGACAAGTTTCTTAAATTTGTGATGCTAACCAGGCGGTGGTGGTGCACGCCTTTAATTCCAGCACTCAGGAGGCAGAGGCAGGTGGATTTCTGTGAGTTCAAGGCCAACCTGGTCCACAAGAGCTAGTTCCAGGATAGGCTCCAAAGCTACAGAGAAACCCTGACTTGAAAAACAAGACAAAACAAAAAACAAAACAACAACAAAAAAATGTGATGCTTCCTATGGTCATAAATGTTTTTCTATGTTATAAATACTTTTAAAATAGAGATACTGACAATATTTGCTTCGTGCAGTGGGGGGCTGGTTCCATGTGTGCATAGAAGATTGCCATACAAATAGTAAACCTCAGAACACACTGGCCATGACTACTGCAGGAAGCCCAGGACTTTGCTGGAACATTCCCTTCCCACGCAAGCTCCTTTGCCCATTGCTCATCTTTTGGAACTCAAAGACAAACGGCATCTCTCTCTAAAGATACCCTGTAACCCAGCCAAGACCAGTGCTCTTCCAGCAGGCTTCTCTAGCCCCTTGCCAGTCCCTCTGTACAGCATGCTGTGCTTACTCACGCGTGACAAGTGTCACTAGAAGAGATAGGTATTTAGCGGTAAGTGTATTGCCCAGGTTGTCAATACGTGTATGAGACAGAGTACCCCAAGAATCTTCTAAACAAATACTAAGTGCTGATGAGTATGAGGGGAAGAGGAATCCTTCTACACTGCTGGTGTAGACAAAAAAGCTAAATCTAGAACCATCATTTGACCCAGTTATACCAGTCTTGGGTATATGTTCAATAGACTTTAAGTGAACATACTATGGACATATCTGTACACCCGTGTTTATTATACATGTGCTGCCCACATCTAGCTAGGAAGCAGGATTTTATTTGCTGTGAAGAAAAATGAAAGCATGATATTTTCAGGAAATTAAATGCATTTGGAAATCAATAGATAAAATATATTAAAACAGACTCAAGAAGACCAAGACACTTATTCCTCTTATATGTGGAACCCACATTTAAGTGTTATACATGCGTAGATGAATGCATGCATATATACATGTATGTAGTAGGAGGTATAGGTTATAAAACTAGAAAAGAGATCATGAAAGGGAAGAAAGAGATCTTAAGGGGTGGAGAAGAGAGTGAGGAACTAATTGTGATATAAAAGAGTCAACCCTGGGGATGGGGCGGAGACAGACACAGGGAGGGCCTTCAGGAAGGGGGGTGCATTAGAATAAATACAATCTCACATGTGTGGGGGCAGACCATATTGGAACCCATCATCGTTCATAGTAAGGAGAGAGAGAGAAAGAGAGAGAGAGCTCCCTGAGGCAGTGCTCAGCTGAGTTCTTTGAAATCAGCTCCCTGTGGGAAGGCCTCTTGACATTCAGAAGTAGTGATCCAATCCAAGATGAACAGCTAGGATAGTACCTTGAGATGGATTTAAAACTTGAAAAAAATATATACATATACATATATATGTAGATTGTACTGATAAACCACTATCAAAATACCCGAGGATGAAAAGTACTTAGACCTTTTGTGTATTTTGGATCCTGCCAGCTGTTATTTTGACAGATATTAGTTAATTCCCATCCACAGAGGTGAATAAAATGCATTCATGGAGCTGAAAGAGGCAGTGATGTTGAACCTGATCCTCTGGGGTTTCTGCACACGGTGACCTTGCTGTAGGAGCCTGCTCTTGCTCCCTCTTATCAGGAAGAGAAGGACCTCAGGAAGAGAGGGACCTCAGGAAGAGAGGGACCTCAGGAAGAGGGGGACCCCCGGAAGAGAGGGACCCCAGGAAGAGAGGGGCATCAGGAAGAGAGGGATCTCGGGAAGAGAGGCTTGGCAAGAGCAGCGGTTTCCTGCTTGCTGTGCCTGACTCAGTGTGTCCCAAAGCTGACAGCAGGCTTTCATTGCATAGCCCAAATCTGCAGCCTGTCATTAATAACCTGGTGTATGTGTGTGTGTGTGTGGGGTGTGTGTGTGTGTGTGTGTGTGTGTGTGTGTGTATGTGTGTGCTGTTTGCCTGTTGGAAGATGGTGAGCTCCCAGGCAAATAGCAGGACACAGCCGTAACCTCACCACTGCCTCTCTGGTTTCCACAGAACTAGCATTTTTCTAAGTTACCATTTTGATCTTCCACAGTAGCACATCCAGCTACTTGTCTCTTTAAACCTGGCCGCTAGAAAACGCTCGGTATCTCGTTTCCTGTCTGAAATTGCCTTCCAGGACTGTGAAGTAAAAACGAACCACAGACGTGCAGAGTTTCAGTCTCTGGGAGATTCTTCAGTCAGCTCCTTACTTGTCAAATGAGAAAAGCAACCAGAACTCACGAAGTGAGAGGCCCAGGCATGCCCTGCAGTCTGTGCCCAGCCCTCTCTCTCCACTCTACCCTATTCTTTACCCCCCTATTTCACTCACTTAATTTTAATTTGATCTTGCTTTAGGAAAAAAAATCATATAATCACCGACTTCTTCAGTTTCCACCTCCTTACCATGTCTTCAAAACAAGACAGACAAGGGTGCCCTTGGGGACGCTAGCCAAAGGAAATGAGTAGCCCAGGCTTTGGTTTTGTTGAGCTCCAGGTGAGCCCCAGTCAGCAGCTGGAAGCAGGAAGAGGCTATTTCAGCACGGAGTGCTCCTCACGAGCTCAATTGACTGGCGCCTTCAAGGACCCTGCCCCCAAGGTGAACACACAAAGCTTGGTGTTCTCTTTGGGGATCTTTTGCCACGTTTGCCTCTCACTGTGCTTTGAAAATTAACTGCCAGCGTCTGGTCATTATGGCTTCATTAGCTATTCCTTGTAATTGCACCGATCATAATTAATTCATCCGTTATTCACGTGGGTGACACACAGGCACTTTAATAGATTTTCCTAGGGGAGTTCCATACTTAAATGATATCGGGGCTACTTTTAAAAGATTTAAAGGCAGACCATAGTAGAAGTTCATTTTTGTGTAAGTGGCTATGAAGTATTATAAAAACGACAGGGAGGCATGAAGATGTCACTGCTAATTTTTTAAAATCCTTCAGTCTTTACAACTGAGAGCAGAAAGAGAATGAACAAACCTTCCTCCCTTGCTCCACCGGTGGTTCTCTCTTTTCTTTCTCTTTTCTTCTTCCTTCCCTTCTGTTTCTTTCTTTCTAAAAATAATTTATTTTAGATTTATTTTATGTGAATAACTGTTTTGCCTGCGTGTATGTATGTGTACAGTGTGCATGCCTGGTACCCTAGGAGGCCAGAAGAGGGGTTGGCTCCCTTGGCACTAGAATTACTGACAGTCGTGAGCCACCATGTGGGTGCTGGGAACAGGCCTGGATCCTCAACAAGAACAACATGTGCTCTTCGTTGTAAGTCATCTTTCCAGCATCCTTAGACCCCCCCACTCCCCACCTGGGCCCTTTTGAGACAAGTTCTTACTCTATAGCCCAAGCTAGCCTGGAACTTATTATACAGCTCAAGCTAGCCTCAAACTTTCAGTAATCCTCCTGCCTCAGCCTCCCATGGTTGAAATTACAGGTGTTCACCCAGACTTCTGGTTTTTCCACTACAGAAATAAAGTTGTTCCTATTCAAAACAGATCGGGTATCTACATAAACGCTTACCAGGTTATTTAAGTAAATCATCCTTGAATCAATTTCAGGGTCAAGCCTTTCAAGTGCCCTCATTTTCTTAGAAATCATTGGCGTCTGAACATCCTGCTGCACAGCTGCATCCCTTGTGGTTAATTTATGTTAGAGGTTTTTTGTGACAATTGAAGTTACTTTTCTTCTCTTAACATGACATCAGTTCGTTCTAGATAAAACATTGGCGATTCCATATCATACACTCTCCAGTTACATATAACCCACCCCTTGGCGCTGGGCCTGTCAACACACACATCCCTGCACTCCCCTTCTCAGAGAGCGGGACAAAAATTCCACACGGCTGAAAATTTAACCAAAGGCTTAATCATCGGTTATCTGGTGGAAATCTCAACTCTGTGATGACAGACACACGATTAAGTGGCAGAAGCAAAGCAGTTGTCTACAAATTCAGGCTAATAGCTGAAGTCAGCAACCAGTTTTCTCTAAAAGAGCTCAGCCACAGAGAGAAGGGGAAACCGTCCCTTTGGTTCGTGTTATTCCGTAATTGCCTTAATACCCACTTGACTCTGAGTGGAATCACAGACACTCAGAACATGGTCTCTTGGAGATTATCTAGCCCACTCTTTTGTTTTTTCAGATGAGAGTGCTGAGCCACACAAAGGTGAAATGTCCCGCCCCAGGTCATCAGTGGATGGTAAACTCAGTCTAGTCCCAGCTCCTGCCTCCCAGGTCCAGCGGATTGCTCCATGGTTTCTATAAATCAAGACTTTGATACCAACATGGAACAGCACGATAAACTTAAAGGAAGACACCAAGATGCTACCAAAACTAGGGCAACAACTCAAAGACTGGGTACCAAGTGCTTTGTTCTTAACCTGCTCTCCAGAGCTTACAAGGCGTCTTTCTCCGATAAATCAGCTATTGGTAAATCTATGTGGCAGGGGACTTTCCTACCTCATGTAGGCTCTGTGTTTAACCCACAGCATTGCAACATAAACAGAGCCCTCAAAAACTGAAAACATCTTTCTCATTCCTAATCGATACCTAATTATAACCCCCTGCTGCCGGAGGGGACCTTTTAAGACTCATAGGAAACTTAGAACCTTACAGCAGTTCACAGCCTGGCTGGTCTCATGTGCACCAAGGCAGGTGTCAGCTTGGGGACCAGGGTAAAACCAATTGGTGATATCAGCTCTTCATGAGGAACCCACACACTGGGTTCCAAGGTCTCTCAAAGGAGCTTCCATCCATTAGTTGCTGGATGCTGCTTCCTGATTGCCCATGCTTCCTGATTGCCCAAGACTTTAGATTCATCAATTAGATGTGTGTGTGTGTGTGTGTGTGTGTGTGTGTGTGTGTGTGTGTGTGTGTGTGTGTGTGTGTGTTCTCTTGTCCAGAATGCCGACTGGTAAATTCACCTTCCTGCTCTGCTTGGCCATCCAGCACCTGGTATTTTGGGAGTTTTTGGTTTTGTTTTGTTTTGTGTTTTGCATTTCTAAATCGGGATTTCTCTTACTTTCTGAGCCCTGGAGTTCACCCTGAGGGTGGGTGGTTAGTGTAGACGACCCAGGGAAGGCTGCGGGCTCTGCATTCTCCTGGCTAGAACAGAGGGTCCAGACTGAGGTCAAAATTATTATGTGGAGATTAAAGCGTAGAATTTAATTATGTGTTCTGTTGCTCCCGGTACATTTATTAATTTAGCAGTACAAACTGACTGGAGCTAAACAAGCAGGACTGATTAATTTGCAAAGACATCTAGGTAACAGATTGTGATCAAAGTGGGGACCTGATCCTGTTAGATTGAAATGTGTTGTTGTATGCCGAATGAAGGACACGCAGCAGCATGGTTTATCTTTATCAATGCTGTCCTCTGAAGGAGGGGAACAGGCCTGCAGATACTAATCAGGGCTGAGGCCCTGCCAGTCAATAATTACCCACTGTCTCATCATAATCCCGGAACTAAGCCCCTGCCCAATCCATCTGGGACCCTTTTCCATCTATTGCACAGCTCAGGAATACGTGTGTAAGCTATTGCCTCTGCTTGTGCTGTCTGTCTCCTGAGTATAGATTCGTGGCAGTGACCAATTAGGTTGCTGTGTTCTCTCTCTCCTTTGCTTCCAAGTCTCCCCCAGTGCTCCTTGCTCAGCACCTGTAACTAAGCGCAGATGCATCCAGTGCAGAAAGCCACCCACCCTTATGAATGGTCTCACCAGTGCAGAAAGCCACCCACCCTTATGAATGGTCTCACCAGTGCAGAAAGCCACCCACCCCTATGAACGGTCTCACCAGTGCAGAAAACCACCCACCCCTATGAACAGTCTCACCAGTGCAGAAGCCACCCACCCCCATGAACAGTCTCACCAGTGCAGAAGCCACCCACTCCTATGAACGGTCTCACCAGTCCCCGATGAGCATCTCCGGAGTCTCCGTGTTACAGGCGTTCTTCACCTAAGTTATTCTCCACCTGCTACTGCCTTCTGCCACAGACCAAATCACTCACAGAGGACACTATTCCTGACCCTAATCCAGAAATCAAACAGCAGAGAAGAGATGAGAACAAGTGTGGGAATAATTAAATCTTGGATCCCCGAATCAGGACTCAGAATCAGTGCAAGGGTGACAAGAGGATGGGACCCTGATGTCCCAGGGACCTTGGTGAAATGCAGGTTCTACTGCCGAGCAGTTGCTAACTCCATTGCTTTATGATGCTATTAGCACCCACCTTAGTTGCCCTGGGAGCTAACTGAGCCATGCAATGAAAACTGATCAACTTCACAAATGTTGAAACATGAAACTAAGATAGTTGGTCTTAACTGGACATGGTGCTGCAAGCCTTTAATCCCAGCAGTTAGACGACAAACACAGGTGAATCTCTGTGAGTTCAAAGCCAGCCTGGTCTATATAGTGAGCTCCAGGAGAGCCAGAGCTACACACAGTAAGATGAGACACTGTCTCAAAAAAAAAAAAAAGAAAGAAAAGAAAAAAAAAAGTTGGACCTACCATCTTCTGGCCCAAACCCAAAGATCTAGCTTGGTTTTTCGAGACAGGGTTTCTCTGTAGCTTTGGAGCCTGTCCTGGAACTAGCTCTTGTAGACCAGGCTGGCCTCAAACTCACAGAGATCCACCTGCCTCTGACTCCCGAGTGCTGGGATTAAAGGTGTAAACCACCACCGCCCGGCAAATACACGTTTCTAAAGACTGAAATCGGCATCTTTTTCTTGCATACAATTCACAGGTAACAGCTAATAAATGTCAGCTTTCATATGTGTATTGTTTGTGTTCTTGCTTATGTGTGTTCTGTGTGTGTGTGTGTGTGTGTGTAATGTGTGTGATGTGTACATGTATGGAGGTCAGAGGTCATTGTTTTCTACTTTAGTATTTGAGACAGGGTCTCTCACTGAACCTGAAGCTCGCCTATTCAGCAAGACTGGCTGGCCAGCAAGCCCCAGGAATATAATCCTGTCTTCACTCTTTCCTATCCCTGTGCTGGGGTTCCAGACACAGGCAGTCACTCGTAACTGCTTATGGGGATGCCGGATGGAAGGCAGGTCTTCATGCATGCACTATCAGTACACTGCTGAGTGAGCCATTTCCCTGGTCCCTGGTTATTAATTCTCATATGCAAGCACAAGAACTCTTTATAAATGACTTTTAAGGCAATGGGGACAAATAATCTGTAATAATTAGAGGCAACAGTTATTGATCAGTGACTTAGCAGGAGGATTATAAACCTGTGTAAATTTGAGGTCCAGCCTGGGCTACATATAAAAGTCCTGTCTTAGAAAGAAAGAAAAAGTTAGCTAAGGCAGTAGTATCTAAATTAGTTCAAGGCCTGCGTGGGCTACAGTGTGAGTTCAATTCTAGACTGAACAATTTAGCAAGACCATATCTCAAAATTAAAAGGTAGCATCTGGAGAGGTGGCTCAGTGGCTAAGAGCACTGGCTGCTCTTGCAGAGGATTCAATTCGATTCTTAGCACCCACACAGCAGCTCACAAGCATCTGTAACTTCATTTCCAAGGGATTTGACACCTTGTGGCCTCCACAGACATACACGCAGACAGAAGTCCCATCCACATAACAAAAATAAATAGGTCTTTAAAATAGTAATAATTTAAAAGTGAAAACATTAAAGCTGAGGATGCAGTTCAATGGCAGAGCCCTTGCCTAAGATATGTTAAGTATGTTCAGCCCCCTACATCCTCCTCACAAAACGGAAGACAAGAAAGAAAGAGAAATTTGTGACGTTGCTTAGAAGAGTTGCTGACATCATTGGTATAAACTCAAAGAAATGAAGTCTGTGTCTGTGTGAGCCCCCAGCATCCGTGTGAGCTCCCAACATCCGTGTGAGCCCCCAGCATCCGTGTGAGCCCCCAGCATCCGTGTGAGCCCCCAGCATCCATGTGAGCTCCCAACATCCGTGTGAGCCCCCAGCATCCGTTTGAGCCCCCAGCATCTGTATGAGTCCCCAGCATCTGTGTGAGTTCCCAGTGTGTGTCACTGGTCAGGTAAGCCCATTTGAAATCGAAGGGGCTGACTTCTGAGCACGCTGTCAGGGCACAGGCCCAGTTCCTGTGCTGAAACAGCAGGACCCATTTCAGACCTTTGCTGACAGTGAGCAGGTTCTAATTAATTAAATCTACAGCCTGGCTCTGGTTCTCCTCTGGTAGACACAAAGATCCATGGAGGCTTCAAAGTGTCTCTTCCCTAAGCTCCCATGATGTACACTGAAGATGAACCGCCCTTTGGAATTTACAGCAGCGGCTCCGACAGCTGTTTTATATTTATTTCCACGGTTGGACCATTTCAATTTGGTACTCTTATTCATTATATTGGCAAATATTTGTTAAAGGATCAAGCATGGGATAAGGTCTGTTTGTCGGGACGATAATTAAGGCAGTGAGTGTAGCAGGGTCAGAAGAAAATAGGGTCGGGCTGGATGTTCAAGCTGCTATGTGTTGCTTCGAACGATGCATGGGTCTCTCTGAGCCACATCCGGCCCATGTACAGACGCGTATGTCGGTTATGTCAGTCTTGTTCCTACTGCTCTAAGGTTCCTACTGCTCTAAGGTTCCTACTGCTCTAAGGAGTGAATAAAAAGCATTCGATTTGGAGAAAACTTTTTTGTTTTGTTTTGTTTTTCGAGATAGGGTTTCTCTGTGTAGCTTTGGTGCCTGTCCTGGAACTTTGTAGATCAGGTTGGCCTCGAACTCACAGAGATCTGCCCGCCTCTGCCTCCCAAGGGCTGGTATTACAGCCGTGTGCCACCATCACCCAGTTTGGATAAACATTTTTAAGAATAGACTCAATTTGCTTTTAGCATATTCCTTCCCTACTACACACCCCAAAGCCTTTTCATTATTTTTCAGATTGTCTTTTCAAAGTGAATTATACTTTAAGACAATTCTTGTGTGGTGATGTCACGTGACTTTATTCCCAGCTCTTGAGGCAGAGGCAGGTGGCTCTCTGAGTTTGAGCAAGTTCCAGAACAGCCAGGCCTACACAGAGAACCCTTAGAGGAGGGGAGGGGTGGGGAGGGGAGGGAAAAAGAAGTCTCTCAGACAACAAATTGATTGGTTTGTGCTGGCATTGTGATGAGGGCTGGATGTGGTGTAGAGAATACAGCAAAACTCTTTTTTTTTAAAAAAAAATCAGGTAGCTCTGTTCTCAATATTTTTTTAAAAAAATATTTTATATGATTTTGATTATTTCTAGCACATCTAATTGTTCAGCTTTTATTCTTGGGGTTATCAACCAGTGCTGGGCAGAATTCATAATTACTTCCCAGAAGGGCTGTGTGGTTGGCAGCTACTGGTTCTATACTTGCCCACAGGGAAGATGAACCTTTAAGATGTGACTCCAGGGGCTGTGTTCCTTTGGGCATGCTGTGTCCCCAAGCACTAGGTGTGCTAACAAAATGAGGATGCCACCCTGAGCTCTGTCCCCAGACAAATAAACAAGCCAGATGGTGGCACACACCTTTAATCTCAGCACTCAGGAGACACAGCCTGGTCGATCTCCATGAGTTTAAGGACATCCTGGTCTACATAGTGAGTTCTAGGCCAAGGTTACAATAACAAGACCCTGCCTCAAAAAACAGAACAAAACAAATGTAGAAACTCCCTATTTGTAAGTTAACATCTTCATTTAATTTAATATACTAATGTTGTGTTGATATTTTGTTCTAATTCTGACAATAAAGCTTGCTTTGAATCAAAGGGCGGAGTTAATCACTAGCTGATCAAAATTAATCATAGAGGTTTTGGACGACCAAGGACAGATAGAGAGACAAGAAGTAGCAAAGCAGGTCTTAGAGAGGATCACAGCCCTTTTGGATGGAGGAATGGAATAGAAGAGAAGGTCACTGGTGACTTCTCCAAAGCTTCTCTGCTCATTTGGGTTCTTGTCATGATATCTGACTCCCGTTTTTTTTTTTTTTTTTGGATAAAGAATAATTAGATAAACACTTCATCACACATTGTGGATTCTGTACAAAATTGCTAGTTCAGTGCCTTTGGCCCTGGACAAAGCTGTGTCTACTACAAAACCTACCAAAAAGTCAAGGCAGTTTCTTTATTCAACCAATAAAAGCAACACATAGAGAGAAGGACCTCCTACACCACAGGGCTAAACATATCAGCTGGAACTGTGGTGGTCAAGGATCCCCCGAGGAGCCAGCCTCTCTGCACTAATGTTCCATCCCACACCAAGCACATGTAAGTCTTACACCAAACATGTAAGTCTTAGGTCCTCTTTGCCCTAATGCTCAGATGACTTTGGGAAGCAACCTGAGGTGAGGGGGGCACCACTCCACTGAGTCATGAACAGAGGGCTCTAAAGTCTTCTACCAGAGGAAACCTTTATCTCACCTTTGACTGAGTGTTTGGTAACATAGAAAGCTTCCTG
Organism: Ondatra zibethicus; assembly: GCA_004026605.1. Lineage (NCBI taxonomy): Eukaryota > Metazoa > Chordata > Mammalia > Rodentia > Cricetidae > Ondatra > Ondatra zibethicus. The sequence goes on from PVIU01002932.1 coordinate 115,646, forward strand.
CTGCTGGCAGGCAAGGTCTCTTGCTGGGGGACCACAACATCTCACAATGGCTCAGTGGTGGTGATGGTGGCACACACCTTTAGTCCCAGCACTTGGGAGGCAGAGGCAGATGGATTTCTGAGTTCGAGGCCAGCCTGGTCTACAAGAGCTAGTTCCAGGACAGTCGGGGCTATACAGAGAACCCTGTCTTGGAAAACAAAAAGTTCAAGGCCCTGGGACCTGTCCTTAGCCCCAGAGTGTATGGAGTTGGGGAGGAGGAGTGAGAACCTCAATAAGCTTCAAAGTCCTTAAAAAAGAAAAAAGAAAAAAAGACTTCATCACAGGGCTTGGATGTAGAGTAGGAGGGAAGGGAAGCAGAGGATGAGGAGGAGAGGAGGGCATCTCGGGGTCTGGGGAACATGTCCAGGACAGACCTGCCCACAGGAGAGGTCCACACACCTGTGTGGCACACTGCGTACCTGCTCAGGTCACCATGATTACAGAACTGAAGGTCTTTGTATGTCCAGCATGGCACTACCATCCAGCCTACCAACCAGACCTGTCTCTGTTTTAAAAGGCAGCTAGCCATACAGAGAGATCCTGGGATCCTGTTTCAAGTGAGATGGTCCTTTTACCTTCTGCCACTTCCTCCTCCTTCACTGACACTACACACACACACACACACACACACACACACACACACACACACACACACGCACGCACGCACCTTGCTTCCTCCATCCCTCCTTTCTTGACAGGGTCTTGTGATGTAGCCCAGGCTGGTCTTAGACTCACTCATGATCCTCCTGCCTCACTCTCATAAGTACTAAAATTACCAGCCTATGACACACATCTGACGGCTGTGGAGTTTTTGTTTAGCTTAGATTTTTATTGTGATACACATCTTCTCTGGGCAGAAATGTCCATTAAAAGATGGATTATTTGGAAGGCTCCGTGAGCTCAGAGAAGGTAAGTCTCTGTGCTATACCTTGCCACCTCAAGAATTTCTCAAAAAATGTTTAAATTCATTTTAATTATAAAGAGCAAATTCTGGGAGAGATAGCTCAGTGGCGAGGAGCAATGGTTGCTCTTCCAGAGAGCTCAGGTTTGATTTCCAGCACTCACTTGGCAGCTCATAACTGTCTGTACCTGCAGTTCAAGTGGATCCTCCTATACCGAATGTCATCTCCTGACTTCTAAAAACAATAATAATTATTATTGGAGTAAATCCCAGGGGATTTATCTCTGTGAAAGAAAACTTGCTCAGTAAGCCCAGGGTCCTAGTACCTAGCACAAAAAAAAAAAAAAAGGAGTGGCTTCTAATCTCGTTCTTAAAATTACACTCCAGCAACTGGGGGTGAAATTGGTGATAGAGTTGTTTGGCTCATATCTACTCTATAGTCTATTCTGACAACACACACACAAGAAAGAGAGAGAGAGAGAGAGAGAGAGAGAGAGAGAGAGAGAGAGAGAGAGAGAGAGAATTGACCTGCAAACAACTACAAAAGACTTCCGTGTCTCCATAAACCTGTGTAATGTATGAAAGGGTACCTGAATGAAATATGAAATTATAACCCCCTGGTAGCTTTTCATGGCTCTCCTCCCCCAGTTTATAAGCAGCTTCAGAAATGAAATGGGCCCTGAATCTACAGAAAAAAGCCCTAGAGCTCGGCAAAGGTGTAGGGTGCGAACGAACCCCAGTATGTAGTTCACAAGAGCACAAACCTGGGGTTAAAGCCAGAAGCTCCTGGGGAACTCTTTTTAAAAAAAATAATTTATTGTTACATTATGTCAGGTGGTTGAAGGGTGTCAGATCACAGCCGGGCGGTGGTGGTACACTCCTTTAATCCCAGCACTCAGGAGGCAGAGGCAGGTAGATCTCTGTGAGTTTGAGACCAGCCAGGTCTACAAGAGCTAGTTCCAGGACAGGCTCCAAAGCCACAGAGAAACCCTGTCTCGAAAAAAAAACAAAAAACAAAAAACAAAACAAAACAACAACAAAAAAGAGGGTGTCAGATCACCTAGAACTGGAGTTCCAAACACTTCAGATCTGCCATGTGGGTGCTGAGAATTGAACCCTGATCACAGTCAATGTTCTTAACCACCGAGCTATCTCTTAGCCTCCCACCCCCATTGTTCATCACTTTTATACTGTCCTAGCCACTCCTCTGGAAAGAAGAAGAAATAAACCAAATTCATCCAGTCTTTCCCTGTCATTCAACAACAGAAGGATGGTCCAGTCTACCGTAGAGACATCGCCCAATGTGATCCGTGTCTACCTGTTCCTCCACTCAACTCCAGTTCTTCCTGTTGGATAAGACTCCAGTCCTTTATTGTTTGTTTGTTTTAATTAATTTATATTTTTCTTTTAATTTATTATTTTTTTCCATGATATTTATTGAGCTCTACATTTTTCTCTGCTCCCCTCTTTGCTTCTCCCCTCCCACTTTCAACCCTCCCCTAGGACCCATGCTCCCAATTTACTCAGGAGATCGTGTCTTTTTATACTTTCTACTTCCCATGTAGATTAGATCTATGTAAATCTCTATTAATGTCCTCATTGTTGTCTAAATTCTCTGGGATTGTGGTTTGTAGGCTGGCTTTCTTTGTTTTATGTTTATAAACCACCTATGAATAAGTACATGTGATAATTGTCTTTCTGTGTCTGGGTTACCTCACTCAAAATAATGTTTTCTACTTCCACCCATTTTCCTGCAAAATTCAAGCTGTTGTTATTTTTTTCTGCTGTGTAGTACTCCATTGTATAAATATACCATTTTTTTATCTGTTCTTCGATCGAGGGGCATTTAGGTTGTTTTCAGGTTCTGGCTATGACAAACTAAGCTATGAACATAGTTGAACACATGTCCTTGTGGCACGGCTGAGCATCCTTTGGATATATACCCAAAAGTGGAATTATTGGGTCTTGAGTAAGGTTGTTTCCTAATTTTCTGAGAAATCGCCACACTGACATCCAAAGGGGTTGTACCAGCTTGCATTCCCATGAGCAATGCAGAAGTGTTCCCTTTTCCCCACAACCTCTCCAGCATGAGTTGTCATCAGTGTTTTTGATCTTGGCCATTCTTACAGGTGTTAGATGGAATCTCAGAGTTGTTTTGATTTGCATTTCTCTGATGACTAAGGATGTTGAACATTTCCTTAAGTGTCTTTCAACCATTTTAGATTCCTCTATTGAGAGTTCTCTATTTAGGTCTGTGCTCCATTTTTTATTGGATTACATGATCTTTTGGGGTCCAATATCTTTAGTTCTTTGTATATTTTGTAGATCAGACCTCTGTCTGATGTGGGGTTAGTGAAGATCTTTTCCCATTCTGTAGGCTGTCATTTGGTCTTGTTGACCATGGCCTTTGCTTACAGAAGCTTTTCAGTTTCAGGAGGTCCCATTTATTAATTGTTTCTCTCAGTGTCTGTGCTGCTGGGGTTCTATTTAGGAAGTGGTCTCCTGTGCCAATGCGTTCAAGTGTACTTCCCACTTTCTCTTCTAGAAGGTTCAGTGTGGCTGGCTTTATGTTGAGGTCTTTGATCCATTTGGACTTGAGTTTTGTGCATGGTGATAGATATGGGTCCATTTTCATTTTTCTACATGTTGATATCCAGTTATGCCAGCACCACTTGTTAAATATGCTTTCTTTTTTCCATTTTATATTTTTTACTTCTTTATCAAATATCAGGTGTTCGAAGATGTGTGGATTGATATCCGGGTCTTCTATTCGGTTCCATTGGTCCTCCTGTCTGTTCTTATGCCAGTACCAGGCTGTTTTCAGTACTGTAGCTCTGTAGTAGAGTTTGAAGACAGGGATTGTGATGCCTCCAGAAGTTCTTTTGTTGCTTTTCCAAATGAAGCTGAGTACTGTTCTTTCAAGGTCTTTGAAGAATATTGTTGGGATTTTGATGGGCATTGCGTTGAATCTGTAGATTGCTTTCAGTAGGATTGACATTTTTATTATATTAATTCTGTCTACCCAAGAGCATGGGAGGTCTTTCCATTTTCTGGTGTCTTCTTCAATTTCTTTCTTCAAAGATATAAAGTTCTTGTCATACAAGTCTTACACTTGTTTGGTTAGAGTTACTCCGAGATATTTTATGACACTTGTGACTATTGTGAAGAGTGTTGATTCTCTGATTTCTTCCTCAGTCCTTTTATCATCTGTGTACAGGAGGGCTACTGATTTTTTTTTTTTAGTTAATCTTGTATCCTGCTACATTGCTGAAAGTGTTTATGAGTTCTACAAGTTCTTTGGTAGAATGTTTGGAATCACTTATGTAAACTATTATATCATTAACAAACAGTGAGAGTTTGACTTCTTCTTTTCCGATTTGTATCCCCTTGATCTCCCTTTGGTGTCTTATTGCTCTAGCTAGGACCTCAAGAACTATGTTGAATAGGTATGGAGAGAATGGACAATCTTGTCTTGTTCCTGATTTCAGTGGAACCACTGAGAGTTTCTCTCCATTCAGTTTGATGTTGGCTGTTGGCTTGCTGCATATTGCCTTAATTATGTTTAGGTATGTTCCTTGTATCCCTGCTCTCTCCAAGACTGTTATCATGAAGTGATGTTGTATTTTGTCAAATACTTTTTCAGCATCTAATGAGATGATCATGTGGTTTTTATTTTTCAGCTTGTTTATTTGCTAGTATTTATTTAGTATTTTTGCATCAATGTTCATGACTGAGATTGGTCTCTAATTTTCTTTCTTAGTATTGTCTTTCTGTGATTTGGGTATCAGGGTAATTGTAGCCTTATAAAAAGAGTTTGGCAATGTTCCCTCTGTTTCTATTGTGTGGAATAATTTGAGGAGTATTGGTATTAGTTCCTCTTTGAAAGTCTTGTAGAAGTCTGAGCTGAAACCATCTGGTCCTGGGCTTTTTTTGGTTGGGAGACTTTTGATGACTGTTTCTATTTCTTCAGCAGTTAAAGGTCTGTTAAATTTGCTTATCTGGTCTTGATTTAATTTTGGTAAGTGATATATATCCAGAAAGTTGTCCATTTCCTTTAAGTTTTCCAATTTTGTGGAGTACAGGTTTTAAAAATATGACCTGATGATCCTCTGTATTTCCTCCGTGTCTGTTGTTATGTCCCCCTTTTCATTTCTGATATTGTTTATTTGGATATTCTCTTTCTGCCTTTTGGTTAGTTTGGATAAAGGTTTGTCTTTTTTTTTATTTTCTCGAAGAACCAACTCTTTGTCTCATTGATTCTTTGTATTGTTTTCTTTGTTTCTTTTTTGATTTCAACTCTCAATTTGATTATTTCCTGCCGTCTAGTTCTCTTAGGTGAGTTTGCTTCTCTTTGTTCTAAAGTTTTCAAATGTTCTGTTAATTCACTAGTGTGGGATTTTTCCAGCTTCTTTATGTAGGCATTTAGTGCTATGAACTTGCCTCTTAACACTGCTTTCATTGTGTCCTATAAATTTGGGAATGTTGTGTGGTCATTTTCATTGAATTTTAGGAAGTCTTTAATTTCCCATTTTATTTCTTCCTTGACCCATTTATGATTCAGGTGAGCATTGTTTAATTTCCATGTGTTTGTGGGTTTTCTGGAATTGGTATTGTTGTTGATTTCTAGTTTTAAAGCATGGTAATCTGATAAGGTACATTGGCTTATTCCAATTTTTTTGTATTTGTTGAGGTTTGTTTTGTTACCA
>PVIU01002932.1:121391-158195 GCA_004026605.1 Ondatra zibethicus
CAATTTTTGAGAAGGTTCCATGAGGTGCTGAGAAGAAGGTATATTCTTTTCTGTTTGGATGGAATATTCTATAGATGTCTGTTAAGTCCATTTGAGTCATAACATCTGTTAGTTCTCTTATTTCTCTGTTCATTTTTTGTCTGATTGACCTGTCCAGTGGTGAGAGGGGAGTGTTGAAGTCTCCCACTATTAGTGTGTGAGGTTTAATATATGATTTAAACTTTTGAAGTGTTTCTTTGACATATGAAGGTGCCCTTGTATTTGGAGCATAGATGTTCAGTATTGCAATTTCCTCTTAATGGATTTTCCTTGTGAATAATATGAAATGTCCTTCTTTGTCTCTTTTAATTGGTTTTAGCTTGAAGTCTATTTTGTTAGATATTAGGATAGCTACACCTGCTTGTTTCTTAGGTCCATTTGATTGGTATATATTTTTCCAACCTTTTACTTTGAGACGATGTTTGTCTTTGAGGTTGAGATGCATTTCTTGTATGCAGAAGAGGGATGGATTCTGTTTTCGTATCCAATCTGTTAGCCTGTGCCTTTTTATGGGTGAGTTGAGTCCATTTACATTAAGGGATATTAATGACCAGTGGTTGCTCTCTCCTGTTAATTTGGTTTTCATCATTGGTGATGTTATTTGTGCATTTTTTTCTTCTTCGGGATTTGCTGTAATGAGATCATCAATTGTCTGTGTTTTTGTTGGTGTAGCCAACAAAACTTCCTTTGGTTGGAGTTTTCCTTCTAGTATTTTGTGTAGGGCTGGGTTTGTGGCTAGGTATTGGTGAAATCTAGATTTGTCATGGAATATCTTGTTTTGTCCTTCTATGGTGGTCGACAGTTTTGCTGGGTATAGTAGCCTGGGCTGGCATCCATGGTCTCTCAATGTCTGAATAATGCTTGACCATGACCTTCTGGCTTTCAATGTCTCTATTGAGAAGTCAGGTGTAATTCTGATAGGTCTGCCTTTATATGTTACTTGTCCTTTTTCCTTTGCAGCTCTTAATATTCTTTCTTTACTCAGTATGTTTAGTGTTTTGATTATTATGTGGTGAGAGGATTTTTTTTTTTTGGATCCAGTCTATTTGGTGTTCTGTAGCTTCTTGTATCTTCATTGGCATATCTTTCTTTAGGTAGGTAAAGTTTTCTTCTATGATTTTGTTAAATAAATTTTCCATGCCTTTGAGTTGACTTTCTTCTCCTTCTTCTATACCTATTATTCTAAGATTTGGCCTTTTTTTCTTTTCTTTTCTTTTTTCCTGAATTCTGGTTCTCTGCAAGAGCAGCAAGTGCTCTTAACCACTTAGCTATGTCCCCAGCCTCTATTTTTTTTTTACTTTTATTTCATGTGCATTGGTATGTTGACTGCATGTATGTCTCTGTGAAGGTGTCAGATCTTGGAGTTACAGATAGCTGTCAGCCACCATGTGAGTGCTGGGAATTGAACGCGGGTCCTCTGGAAGAGAGGTCAGTGCTCTTAACCGCTGAGCCATCTCTGCAGCCCCCAGATTTGGCCTTTTTATGTTTTCCCATATTTCTTGGATATTTTGGGTTAAGCTTTTGTTAGATTTAATGTTTTCTTTAACTGATGAGTTTATTTCCTCTATTTTATCTTCCTCACTTGAGATTCTCTCTTCTATTTCTTGTATTCTGTTGTTAATACTTGCATTTGTGCTCTTTTCCTCATGATTTCTGTTTCTATAATTCCTTCGGCTTGTGTTTTCTTTATTTTTTCCACCTCAGTTTTCAAGTCCTGAATAGTTTCTTTTATATGTTGGAGTTCTTTTTCTTGGTTTTCTTTAAGTGATTTGCTGATATCTTCCAATTTTTTTGTTTGTTTTTTCTTTCATTTCTTTAAGGTAATTTCTCAATTCATCTTTAAGAATTTCAGATATTCTCTTGTGGTTGTTTTTTAGATCATTTTCTTCTGGGTCATCCATATTTGGTTGTTCAGGTCTTACTTTTGTAGGGTTTTTGGGTTTCACTGGTATTGTGTTGCTCTTTGTGGTGTAGCTTGTGATCTTACCTTTTCTACTCATCTTTTCCTCTAATAGGTGTGGTTGATGCTGTCTGAGATTCTGTTGAATAATCTTCTAGGTGCCAGTAGATCAAAAGGTAAGATGGATTTCCTTGTGATACAGCCAGTGTCACAGTTCTAGTTACCCCATTGGTTATTCCTGTTCCTGGAGGTAGCTCAGTGCTCCTGTGCTTTGGTCTGCTCCCTTGGAATTTGCTGTCTCAAGCCTACTTTGGTCTAGGCTGCTGGCTTTGATCTGTTTCTGTAAATCTTGGTCTGGATCTCCTCTTGCAGAAGTCCCTGGCAGAAGTCCTCACAGATGGACAGATTTGGCATTGGAACAGACATCATTTTAATTAATATTACTGTCCAATATTGCCAAAGACCTGAATAGAAAGGGAAGTCACTGCATGGTGGGCATGAAGAGGGGAGATTGTCCTATGTCAGTGTTTCCCTGGTCTGTGTGGTGCTTCATGGTGCTCCTTAGGAACCAAATTATGCCTTGTACTCTATGGGAGAAAGCCAGTTTATATTAGTTCATGTAAAATTTATTTCTTTTTTTTTTTTGTTCTCGAGACAGGGTTTCTCTGTAGCTTTTGGAGCCTGTCCTAGAACTAGCTCTTGTAGACCAGGCTGGCCTCGAACTCACAGAGATCCGCCTGCCTCTGCCTCCCGAGTGCTGGGATTAAAGGTGTGCTCCACCACCGCCTGGCAAAATTTATTTCTTAACCAGCATCATTTTCCTTTCTCATTCTTAGACTCCAGACACACGCTAGGTCAGAGGCAGCACAATTCCGCATGACCATTTGACACCCTAGGCAGACACACGCTAAGTCAGAGACCTAGCACTATTTTGCATGGCCGTTTGACACCCTAGGTAGACAGAATTTCTGCCATCTTTAACCCATGATACTCGAAGTCACCTTGAGCATTCTCCATCTCAGTTGTGAAGCATGCAAGAAGACCATGAAGACATTCCGATGTCACCTGGAATCATTCCCACACAAAAGCCTTTCTCTGAGCCATGTCATCAATGGCTGATTGTCAGGATCTCAGCCACAAGGTAACACATGGCTGCAAGAGAGGCTGGGCAAAGTCAACTAGCTGGACCCCAGGAAGAAGAAACTAGTTATTGGGGAGCAGCTGATGGTCTCCACCCACATCCTCTAGGACTCTGGGGCAAGTAAAACCATAGGTATTGATATCAGCCTGTGACAGGGCTTATGAGGGTCAAGGGTACCAGAAATAGGAGTGAGGAGGCAATGCTGCCACCCATGGTGTGTCACATGCCCTAAGAAGACTCCCTAGAGGATGATGCTACCTGAGTTGGTCACACATCTGACAAGTTCTCACTGGTGACCAATAGTATGAAGGGGAACAGATCTAAATGACACACAGAGGAACGGAAACTGAGTATCAGCTACAGACATGGCAATCGCAGAACTTCCTTGTGGAGTTAGCTCTGAAGGAAGGAACGGAAGTGGTTAATTATTTCAGTTCGTGGAGCTTTGCAAATCCCAAATCAGAAACCATACCCACATGAAAAGCCCAGGAGTATTCACACCAGTCATTCGCTCCCTAAATTGAGAGACGCATTGTCATATCCCAACCAATGGCGGCATCAAAAGGTGGTGCGGGAGAATTGTCTGTATTCTGTCAATCATGATTTAAATAAACGCTGATTGGCCATTAGCCAGGCAGAAAATATAGGTGGGAAAAACAGACAGGAAGTAGAGGTGAGGCAATGAGAACAGGAGTATTCTGGGAAGAAGGAAGTTCTTTTGCACTCCTGCCTAGACCACCGAAGAAGCAGGATGTGCTACCCCGCTGAAAAAGGTACTGAGCCATATGGCTAACATAGATAAGAATAATGGGTTAATATACATTATAAGAGCTAATAGGAAGCCTGAGCTAATGGGCCAATCAGTTTATAATCTTCTGGAGACCTCTATGTGATTTTCTTTGGGACTTGCCAGCTGTGGAACTGGACAGGATGGAAACCCCAACTAGGAGGCCCTCATGTTACAAAAAGGTTCTGGGTGGAGCCATTCACGTGTTTCCTTTCTATGAAACAGATACGTGCAGTCTGGCTTAAATTTGGGCCCCAAATACTATATGACTTTGAACTCACGGAGCTGCTGTGCACACCATGCCTGCTGATCTCATTGTCATTTTTCTCTAAGTGCCTTCTCCCCCAAGGTCAGGGTGAGGCCCCAGGCATCATTCCATCACCAGCATCCATGACATAATTGGAGATTCATTATTGTCGTGCTGAGTGCTAGGCTTTAGTGTGGTTTCTGAACTGAACAGTGTAATTTAGGGACTAGTTTAACTCTCCAGAGTTAGTGTCAGCACGCCACAGCTACCCTGACGTCATACCCCTCGCACAGTCTGATGTAATGAAAGGCTTGGAATATGAAGTCAAACTTCTCTGCTTGCCATGAGTTTAAGCACCTTCTCTAACGCCTCTGGATGTTAAGTGTCCATTCAGGAAAATGTCAAATAGAAAACTTTATGCACACTCTATATTATTTTTATCTTTTCAATGCTAGGATCAATTCCACAGTCTTGCCATGCTAGCTAAGCACTCTACCACTGAGCTACTCCTGACCCTGTGTCTTTATCTAATGCTACTTCATTTACTGTCAGGAAGTCACAGGTGGTAATTGCTTTACAGGCTATCGTATGCAAGACAATCTACATATTCTACATTTCACAGTTTTGACTGTTCATCAAGCTGACCTCCTTTCCTGTGCTCCATTTTAGAAAAGACGAAACTTGGGCTCTTAAGATTAGGTTGAAGTCAGGTGGTGGTGGCACATGTCTTTAATTTCATCACTCACGAGGCAGAAGCGGGCTGATCTCTGAGACTGAGGCTAGCTGGTCCACAGATTGAGTTCCAGGACAACCAGGGCTACACAGAGAAACCCTGTTTTGGAAAAAAAATGATTAAGTGGTCAAGAACAGAGAGCTAATACAAGTACATCAGGGGCTGGAGAGCTGGCTCAGCGGCTAAGAACACTGGCTGCTCTTGCAGAGGTCCCAGGTTCAATTCCTAGCACCCAGTGGTTGTTCTCAACCATTTGTAATTCCAGTTCCAGGGGATCCAATGCCTTCTTTGGCCTCTATAGGCGCCAGACCCTCATGTGGCGCACATTCTCATACATATAAAACAAAACAAACCAATCCTAAAAAACGCTTTTACAAAAGTAGACCTGTGAGGCAAGATAATGTGAAGGTCAGGGACGACTTAGACTTTTTGTGAGGCCCTGTTTCAAAAAAAGACAAAGATGGTGTAGAAGTGTACACAGGAAATGGTAGAGAAGGTGAAGGCAGAAGGACGAGGAATTCAGCTTAAGATACATGGTAAGCCTGAGACTAGCCTGGGCTATTCGGGTTTCTGTCTAAAAAAAATTAAATAAATAAATATTTAATTAGAAATAAATAAAAAATTAATAAAGTAGAATTGTGCTTTAGACTTAGAGATTGCTCATCCCAACTCCATAGTCTTTGCTGCTAGATTGTTTGCCTAGGAATATAGAACAGGTTAGGCGAAGTCATGGTATATAGCCTTCCGAAGGCAGCAGAGAAATGTTAGTTCTCTTTCTTTTCCTCCACTGTTGTTTTTGCTTCCTATGTTAGAGTTTTCCTTCCATACTCAATGGATATTGTATTTACGTTTGGCTTATTTGCCATCCTATTAGCTTAGGCAATACATTTTCACTGACTGTCTCCTATGCATTCCGCCCCATGCCAGATGCTGGTATTCAGACATGAGCAGAAAGACAGAACAATCCCCACCCTTGGTGCTTTTGTCAAATGCCACCAGCATCCTCCAGGAGTCTGAACTTGGAGACTGAGATGGGCTGCTCTTCTTGAAGATGGATTAGGCTATAGCGTTTGTGACTGTAATATTATGTTACCTTGGACACTAAGCAATTGGCCAGTAATTAAATCTCCACTGGTCTGAATACACCTGCAACCAAACTGTCTGCGGAAGTTCTCTTACTCTCACTAATTAGCATGAGTTGAATGACAGGGTAATGGGAAAGAGAATACCTCTTCTCGGAGACTGAGCGCAGATGACAGAGAGTGGAATGTGCTTTACAGGCTTTTCGCTTAGCTGTTTTATCAATGCAGAGTGGATGGGCCCATTGTTTATCAATATTAATGTCTCCAGCAGGAAAAAATCACTATATGCTGGTATTTATACCTATCCTTTCAACATCACAGAAACATGTTGGCAGTGGCTGTTGCCTGGTCACTATCTGAGCGAGTCCTCCTGACGGTACCTAGTACTCAATGCGCGAGCACTTGATTCAGGAAAGAGACACTCTCTCCTATCTGTTCAGGAACTGCAGTCTTGAGGCTGGATGTGGTCACTTATTCCAGAATCTCAGCACTCAGGACACTGAGGTTGGGGATCGAAGTTCAAGGCCAGCCTGCACTGCCCTTCAAGACCTTGCCTGAGAGCAGGGCTGTGTGCCTGTGGTGAGGGTGGGGTTACGGTCTTAGTTTTAGGAACCCTCAACTGCAGACACACTATAAAAGTATGGAAGAACCTCGGCCCTTTCCCTTCTAGTCCACTTTCGTGTCCAACATCAGCCTAGACTTGGGGTCTAGTGTAGTGAGTCGGGTTTTGGTTGGAGGTCACTCTTCTTTCATAAATGGAGAAAAATATCCAAGAGATCTTTAGAAAATGTATTTGCCCTTTTCAAAACATTGTAGCTTTTTGACTAATAAATGCATTTTAAAATGTGGTAAGAAGTCTGTTACCCTTGTGTTTTCTTCCACTTAGAAGTTTACAGATATCTCTGTTGGTTCAAGCCTGGGCTTCTAGCACATGGGAAGTTGAGGCAGGAGGATCCTGAGTTTGAGGCAACCCTGGGGTACCTAGAGATCCTGTTTCCAAAAGATGGAGTGGGACTCTCTCCATGGGTGACAAGGCCATGGAGTTGGGTGGATGACGCATTGTGCACACTCTGTGAGACCCATCATCGAGTCCGCAGTCTCATCCCTCCACCAAGGCCCAGCTGGGATCCAGCCTTGCCTCCCAGTCACAATCAGCATCAATGTAGCCACAAGTTCATACAGAAGCAAGATAAAGCAAGACTTCCCGAGAGCCCATTCTCAGTATGCAAATGTCTATTACCCAAGATATTCGCAGGTCCTTAGACAAAAGCTCAATGGACAAACTTCAGCGTCCCCGGCTCCAAAGGAACTTAGCTTAATGCTAAGGCAGAAAAAAAATCTCCAGATATTCGTAACTTAATTCGACCTAGTGGAGCATGCCTGCACTTACAGAAGAAAAACACCATTATTTTCTGTTTCAGAGACTGTGCTGCCCTAGAAAGGGAGCGTATTTGAAGTGGCAAACGTAGACATTTTGGGCAAATGTGTACTTTGTCTTCAAATGAACAGCTTTCAAAGTGATCTTGGTTAAGCTGCCTTTTATTTTTATCTTTTATTCCCCTACAATGCCAGCTGAGGTGACGCATCTCCCAACAGCTTCCAAATGGACCAGTAATTGTAAGGCTCGGTGATTTAATTAGACTCATTCTAAACACGCACATTTTTATCAATTAGTTAATGGGCTAAAGAGAGTCCCTTTGTTGGAGCCAGGTCATTTGGAAGCTAGAGGCTTCTTGAGGGCAAGAAGCTGAAAAACAGCAGCGGTAATATCTGTAATTAACCTCACGAGTCCTAGGTTGTTCAATTAAGAATGGCCTCCTTCCCTCCCCTACGCCTTTTGTTGGATGGAGTTTTAATGTGAAGAACAGTCACTGAAGAAAAATGAGTCGGAACGAAGGCTTGCCTCTCTCCAAAAAACCCAAAAGAAACTTCGATAAACCTGGATAAAAACCCCAGGAAATGCCCCCAGATGCCAATACTTCATATACCTCTTCAATGGAGCCGTTCATTTATGGCATTCCTAAAAGTAGTATTTCTGGGTTTTTCTGACCAGCAATAGTGCTGGTAAGAGTCACCAGGGAAGCACCTTGAAACAGGGTTGTCTTTCCCCACAGGCCAATTCTAAATCTGGGAAATGGGCTATACTTCTGAGAATGTCAGCCTATGGCTACTTTCTGAGATTACTGCCTTAGAATTCCATGTGTTAGCTTCCCGTGAAGCGCTCCTTCCTCCTTGCACTCGTAGTTACCATAAATAAGGACTCGGCACATGGGAGAGAAGTGTTGCTCAAAAGCTGGACTAACTTCCGGCCTTGAAAGAAATTCATGGGCAAGTTGCAAGTCGGACAGGCTTGTTGGCATTGCAGGTGACTGGTACAACGGGAAGCAGTCTTGTACACAGACTAATACTGACAAAAAGATTATCTGACAGAAAGGGATAAAAACCTTACAAATATATAAAGCTTTCCACTGATCAGAGAAATAAACCCTTCTCTCGGAGGAAAACACCATTGTTTTTTTGTTTGTTTGTTAACTAACTCTAAATCTCTATTGTTCGGCATCATCAGTATTTTGAATTTAGAGGAAAAGAATGCATTCACTTTGAAGGCAAACACATCAGAATAGTAGCAGTTACAAAGATAATGCCTCGTTTTTCTGTCTGTTTAGAATGTATTCAGAGATTGAAAAAAGAAAGGACCTATTTTTTTTTTAGAAATATGCAAAACAGAGACAAATGCCAGTTGTTTTGAGGATTTTTTACAAGAAAAGAACACAGGCTTGTGTTTTGAGGGGAAAAAAAAAACAACTGAATTCTCTTGGGCACCCATCCTAAACATTGAATCCTATGTAGTGTTCATTCACCCAAATTAAAGACCAAAGCAGGTGGCAAAAGTAGCCGCCCTTGCTCCTCCTGTAATCGTGCTCCTGTATCAGCGTTTCTGACCAGTAACAAGCAGCTCGCACTCATTGTTACGGGCGACAATTATATTGTGCCTACTCAGCAAACACGCTGCTCTGCCGAGCTTCGTAAATGTGCCCTTTGTCTCCTACATCATTAGACAGGCATTCGTTCTGTGCAATATCCAACTTCCAGACAGGTGGAAGAAGGAGGTGGCATCTGTCTAAATATTGAATGCCACGCTTCCCCCATCTGCTGTAATAACAGTGCTGGATCTGCTTGGCTTCAGTTACCCTCTTCTGCATACAACCAGCCAGCCATATGCCGTATAGACTGCACGTGCCGCCAGAGCGACAGGGTCTGTACGGCAGCCTCTGAGCTAGTAGCCAAACAAGTGGGGGGAAAGAAGAGGTGGAGGTTGGAGGTCAGGCAAGGGCAGGCATCAGCAGGTGATGGCCCATACAGCCACCGAGGGAGTGCAGAGAGCCAATAGAATAGGCCTTCAGAAGTCAATGCCGCCATAGAGCACACTGCCAATCACATTTTACAGGGCATACCTTCCAAGCTAGGCAAATAAGAAGATTTAGAGCACATGGCAGTGCATCATTTATAATCCTGTCTTAGCCCAGCATGGCTTAGTGATAGTTTAGGGATAGATGATGAGCACATGACAGCTGCAGGATCTTACACAAACGCGGACGGCAAAATTAAAATTAAATTAGTGACACACGTGTACACATTGGTTGTGCAACAGTTACACAATCTGTTTGAGGCCCTTCCCAGACTCTGCATCCAGGTCTTCCATGCAGGGTCCGGCTGAAGCGGTTTGAAAAGGCACCTGAAAATTGGTCATAGCTGGGACGAGTCTTTGCCTTGGGCAAAGGAGGAATTCAAAGGAACTCTAGGACTAAAGTGCTCAGGTTTCCGCAGAAGTAGCCAGGTGGAAGGAGGGTTCCAATTGGCCTAATTAACATTCACTGGGGGGTTTGCATATCAGAAGCCGCAAGGTAATACGGAAACAGGCATATTGGGCCTGGCAGAAATTGCCCACCCGCTTTCTCTTTTGGTCTATAATCTTACATTTTCTTATTGACATTTTGTACATTTTATAGAAACATTAATGTCTGCACTTGAGAGCTCTAATTTTACTTAACTTCTGCTATTTTAAACGCGTGCCAAAGATTATGAGCGTTCTTTCACTCATCTGTAGATTTGTTTGGGGCAATTTATTGTGAGAGAGGATTTCCAAAATTATGCTTCTCCATGAAACCTTATAAAATGTAGCTTATTTTCATAAATTTAAATTTCACTTTTCTACTTCTATTACTTTCCTTTAACCCAACCCATTTCAAAAGTGATTATGCTTTATGCTTACTTACACTTCAGCTCACAGGTTAATAAAAACCCACTTACTTGGCGAGCAAAAATGTTACATAGAAGGGGAAACAGTCTGAGCGATGCCTCAGCTGTTAAGATTGCTTGCTGCTCTTGCAGAGAACCTGGCTTTTGCTGGCAGCACCCACACTAGGCTCAGCTCACAGGGGCCCGTGTCTCCAGCTCCAGGGAATCGATCCCTTCTTCTGGCCTGGCGGTCAAGCTCCGCTACTAGAAAGAAGTATTGATGTCTTTTCTCCCACAACGGCCTGCGCAGCAACTTCTGGCACCATGAAAGTGAGCCAGCAGAGAGGAGGCTTCCTAGTCAGTCCCAGCCCGATCTCTCTATGTCCTGCCACCAAAGTGTATAGTGTCTTCAATGCCAGAATTATCTCCTGGCTATATGGATAACTAAGAGCAATGGCGATAGACTGACCGACTCTGATTTTGAATCCATTGGATGACTACCCTTGATACATGAATGCTATCCTAATGTTTCCAATAATATATATGTGCATTTTTCTGTATTTTTACATTATATGTATCTGTGTGTATATATGCACATGTGTACAAATGTCTGCAGAAGTCAGAAATGGGGCAATAGCTGGCATCACTGAAACGGGGATAGCCAACCACTTTCTGACTGGGCGTTAGGCCTGCTCCACAGGAGGGATTTCACGACTGGTTCTGTGAACTCATTGCTGGGGAGGTCAGGAGCCTTAAGGGTGGAACTACTTACGCTTGTTCTGCTGCGTGGTTATGCTGTCAACCTTCTAATTATTCGTTTTTTAAAAATAATTTATTTGATTTTTTATTTTATGTTCACTGGCCTGCATTCATGTCTCGGTGAGGGTATTGTAGTCCCTGGAACTGGAGTTACAGACAGTTGTGAGCTGCCATGTGGGTGCTAGGAATTGAACCCAGGTCCATCTGGACGAGCAATCTGCGCTCTTAACCACTGAGCCATCACTCCAGCCCCTAAATATTCATACATTTACCCACAATAGTGCTTTCGGCCTTGGTCACACAGGTTTTTCTCTTTTTGTGTGGTTTTGTTGTTTGTTTGTTGTTGTTGTTGTTGTTGTTGAGACAGGGTGTTGCTATATTATTCCTAGCTGACCTGGAACTCACTTTGTAAAAGCCAGGCTGCCCAAACTCAAAGATCACCTGCCTCTGTCTCGGAAGAATTGGAATTAAAAGCCTGTGCCACCACACCCAGCAGAGCCTTCTGTGTGGCAGGCAGCAGTTAAGGCAGAGATCCATAACTGGACAAGACAGCGAGGCTGTGAGCGTCAGTGCTAGACAGGACATCCATATCAGTTCCTACCCCAAGGCTCAGGAAACACTGCAGAAGAGGGGGAGAAATATGTAAGAGTTGGAAGATGGGAGGAGGGCTGAGTGTGCTCTGGACATGACAGGGTCATTGCTCTCTTGAGCCCTCACCAGTTATGGTCACTTTCCCAAGATCAAGCCAGGAAAATTCCAGCATGGCTAGGAGAGGGGCATATGGAACCCCATCCCTAGCGGAGGAACTAGAGGCAGTTAATGGCTGCTGAGGAAGGAAGAATTTTTTGGTAGTACGGATGCTGCTAAGTTGCCACTGGGTGTTCCCACACCCACACACATACAGGCAACACCAGATGGACTCAGTGAGTGACAGGAGAGGAGGGAAAGATGAGAACATAAAGTTAGGAGAAGGATGCACTGCATGGCTCTAGGAAGAATTGGGTCAGGACCAAAAGGGAGGGGCATGGTGTTATAAAAACAAACTGTATACATGTATGGCATCCTTAAAGAATAAATAAAAAATATTTAAAAGAAATTAGAGTTGTGGTAACAGGCCCTATCTATAATTAGAATTAGAAGCAATGAAGATAAAAGGTCTCAAGTCTCTTCAAAAATGATACAAACTGCCGGGCGGTGGTGGCGCACGCCTTTAATCCCAGCACTCAGGAGGCAGAGACAGGTGGATCTCTGCGAGTTCGAGGCCAGCCTGAGCTAGCAAGAGCTAGTTTCAGGACAGACTCCAAAGCCACAGAGAAACTCTGTCTCGAAAAACCAAATTAATAATGATAATAATATAAACTATAACCCACCTAGATCCTAAATACACATCTTAGGTTAATAATTGGGTTCATGAGGTAGCCATGTTTGGCATCGCTGAGACCAATAATTATGAGGGTTTTTGTCATGGAATATTATATGTTTTAAGACATGTTACATTTGTTTATGCTGTGGAACATTTGTTTATTGATTCAAAGATATGCTGCATTCCTTTATGTTGCATTTGTTTAACCCTGTGAAGCTGTGTTACTTTGCCTGTCTAAAACACTTGATTGTTCTAATAAAGAGCTGAACGGACAGTAGCTAGGCAGGAGAGGAACAGATGGGGCTAGCTGGCAGAGAGGATAACTACAGGGAGAAATCTGCTTAGAGAAGAATGAGGAGCAAGAAAGAAGAGGAAAGGGAAACTCCAGGTGCCCGCCAGCCAGCTACACAGCAAGCCACAGAGAAAGAAAAAGGAATACAGGAATAAAGAAAGACAAAAGCCCAGAGGCAAAAGATAAATGAGATAATTCGTTAAGAAAAGCTGGCTAGAAATGAGCCAAGCTAAGGTTGAACATTCATAAGAAAGAATAAGACTCCATGTGATTTATTTGGAAGCTGGGTGGTGGGCCTCCAAAGAGTTAAAGAAAAACTAACAACAGGCTTCCTTTGGAGGGAATGCTGCACTAAGGTTCCTGTGACACGCACACTGGGGCAAAGCTCACACGCTGGGGCGAAGCTCACACGCTGGGGTGAAGCTCACACACTACTTAGGTGGGTAACAGTGAGAGAGGGAGGCAAGAGTGAGTATGTTCCATTTATGTCATCAAGAACCCTAAAAAACAGATTCAACGCAATGCCCATCAAAATCCCAACAAAATTCTTCAAAGACCTTTAAAGAACAGTACTCAGCTTCATTTGGAAAAGCAAAAACCCAGGATAGCCAAAACAATCCTGGGCAACAAAAGAACTTCTGGAGGCATCACAATCCCTGACTTCAAACTATACTACAGAGCTACAGTACTGAAAACAGCCTGGTATTGGCATAAGAACAGACAGGAGGACCAATGGAACCGAATAGAAGACCCAGATATCAATCCACACATCTTTGAACACCTGATCTTTGATAAAGAAGTAAAAAATATAAAATGGAAAAAAGAAAGCATATTTAACAAGTGGTGCTGGCATAACTGGATATCAACACGTAGAAAAATGAAAATAGACCCACATCTATCACCATGCACAAAACTCAAGTCCAAATGGGTCAAAGACCTCAACATAAAGCCAGCCACACTGAACCTTATAGAAGAGAAAGTGGGAAGTACACTTGAACGCGTTGGCACAGGGAACCACTTCCTAAATAGAACCCCAGCAGCACAGACACCGAGAGAAACAATTAATAAATGGGACTTCCTGAAACTGAAAAGCTTCTGTAAAACAAAGGACACGGTCAACAAAACAAAACGACAGCCTACAGAATGGGAAAAGATCTTCACTAACCCCACATCAGACAGAGGTCTGATCTCTAAAATATACAAAGAACTCAAGAAATTGGACACCAAAGGATCACATAATCCAATAAAAAAAAATGGAACACAGACCTAAACAGAGAACTCTCAACAGAGGAATCTAAAATGGCTGAAAGACACTTAAGGAAATGTTCAACATCCTTAGTCATCAGAGAAATGCAAATCAAAACAACTCTGAGATTCCATCTAACACCTGTAAGAATGGCCAAGATCAAAAACACTGATGACAACTTATGCTGGAGAAGTTGTGGGGAAAAGGGAACACTTCTGCATTGCTGGTGGGAATGCAAGCTGGTACAACCCCTATGGATGTCAGTGTGGCGATTTCTCAGAAAATTAGGAAACAACCTTCCTCAAGACCCAGTAATACCACTTTTGGGTATATATCTAAAGGATGCTCAATCGTGCCACAAGGACATGTGCTCAACTATGTTCATAGCAGCTTAGTTTGTCATAGCCAGAAACTGGAAACAACCTAAATGCCCCCTCGATCGAAGAATGGATAAGGAAAATGTGGTACATTTACATAATGGAGTACTACACAGCAGGAAAAAATAACAACATCTTGAATTTTGCAGGAAAATGGATGGATCTAGAAAACATCATTTTGAGTGAGGTAACCCAGACACAGAAAGACAATTATCACATGTATTCACTCATAGGTGGATTTTAAACATAAATCAAAGTCAGCCTACAAACCATAATCCCAGAGAATTTAGACAACAATGAGGACACTAAGAGAGATTTACATAGATCTAATCTACATGGGAAGTAGAAAGTATAAAAAGACAATATCTCCTGAGTAAATTGGGAGCATAGGGACCTTGGTGGCAGATTGAAGTGGGGGAGAGGCAGGGAGGGAAGCAAAGAAAAATGTAGAGCTCAATAAACATCAATAAAAAAAGAACCCTAAAAAAACCAAAATGGTCAGGCTGGGTGGTGGTGGCGCATGCCTTTAATCCCAGCACTCGAGAGGCAGAGGCAGGTGGATCTCTGAGTTTGCTCATAACCTGGTCTAAAGAGAGAGTTTCAGGACAGGCTCCAAAGCTACACATAGAAACCCTATCTCAAAACAAACGAACAAACAAACAAACAAACAAAGGTCAGGCTTTTTGGCAAATATCCTTAATCCTAGCTCTCAAGAGACAGTGACAGGGGCTGGAGAGATGGCTCAGCAGTTAAGAGCACTGACTGCTCTTCTAGAGGTCCTGAGTTCAACTCCCAGCAACCACATGGTGGCTCACAGCCATCTATAATGAGATCTGGTGCCCCCTTCTGGCATGCAGACATGTAGAACGAATGCTATATATATAATAAATAAATAAATCTTTTAAAACGAGAGAGAGAGAGAGAGAGAGAGAGAGAGAGAGAGAGAGAGACAGTGACAGACAGACATCTATGACTTTGATGCCGGCTTGGCCTCCTGGCCAACCTGGGTGCACAGAGAGATTCTGTGCAAAAAGGAAGAAAGAAGGTGGGGGCGGGGGGAGAAGAGAAAAGGAGACAAACAGTATGCAGCAAACAAATTTCTTCGTGTCGTGAGTGGATGACAGTTAACCCAGAAACTCAGAACTGGTGAAAGCACAGAGAAGTAGCTGCGGGGTGTTCAGCCACAAACAGGGCATTTGATTACACCTTCTGACTCCAAAGGAATTGGAGTGGAAGAGCTCGGAACCAGAGCGAAAGAGTGTCCTCTGAACACAACGGGACAGCTACACTCAGGGACTCGACAGCTGTGGTCTCCTTCACAAGACCTGCACAAGGTGGAGCCAGTCAGCATTCTAGCATGGAACAGGGCGAGGTGCATGAGTGCCCACCCTCACTAGTGGCACTGACGGCATTGAGAGGAGGGAGAGTCTGGGCTTTTCTTTAAGGATGTGGCTCCTGGTAGGTCAACCTTGCTCAAATGGATGATCCCACACCTAGAAATGTAGGGACAGCACAAATTGAAGTAAATGAGTCATGAAGTAATAAATAAATAAGGTTGTAATGTAAAAAAAAAAAAAAGGATTGTTTTAAAAAAAATAGGAGAGGCAGAGGGAACTGGGATTGGAATATAAAATAAAAAAGGATTGTTTTTAATAAGTAAATAAATAATAAATAAAGGGACACAAAATTGGGGGAGGTAGGGAGATGAACAAGGATCTGAGGAAGAGCTTAGGGGAGGAGTTGGGGGTAAATATGATCAAATGTGCTATATGAACTGTCAAAGATTAGTTAATTTTTTTTTTTTTTTTGCCCTGGCTGTCCTGGAACTCACTCTGTAGACCTGACTGGCCTTGAAATCACAGAGTTCTGCCTGCCTCTGCCTCCCAAGTGCTGGGATTAAAGGCGTGCGCCATCACCACCAGACCAAATATTTTTATTATTTTTATTTTAGTTTAATTTAGTTTTAGTTTTTCGAGACAGGGTTTCTCTGTCTAACAGTCCTAACTGTCCTGGAACTAGTTCGTGTAGATCAGGCTGGCCTCGAACTCACAGAGATCTGCCTGCCTCTGCCTCCTGAGTGCTGGGATTAAAGGCATGCACCACCACCACCTGGCTTCCAAATATTTTTAAAACCTAGTAATTTCTAGGAGAAAAAAATTGCTAGGAGATGGGATGGGGAGGTGGGAATGGATCTGGGAGGAGTTGGGGAAAGAGTAGGTGTTGACTGTCAACAAAATACATTGCATGCATGTATAAAATTCTCAAAGACATGTATGCATGCACAGAAGACATACACACAGAAGACATACACACAGGAAAATAAGTATGTAAATAAATATGACAAGTATGTTCAAAATCCACATTTTTATTATTATGATTACGAATTATTGCTATGACTATGATTTCCTCAGAGGAGATGGAGAGACTTCGCAGCTCACCCTTGCTACTGTTCCCTTGCTCTTAGGACTTAGCGCTCACGCAGTACTTTAATTTTTTCCAAGTGCTTTGCAATCTTTAATTACTGAATCTTGAAATATATTTAGAAAGCCACTTGAATGTATTTGATGCTGCTATTCAGAACCGATTTTGCCCCGTTCTGGCCCCCGCTTGTGGCAGGCAGTACAGTATCTTCCTGCTGGGAGTGGAGGTGTGGGCAAGGGAAGCTGGTGTAAAGAAACTCCTGAAGCAAAATAGAAGGGGAGGAAGGAGAGGAGAAGGCAGCCCGGGTGCAAATAACAATAATCAGCAGTGACTGTGCCCTCTCCTTCTCGGTGGCATTCTTTGCCAATCCGGTGCCTTTCACATTCTGAAATAATCAGTAATTTATAAAATGCAATAAATATGGATCAGGCAGGCCATATACATAGCAGAGCAGATCTTTCTGATTGAATTATGTTATTTGTCATGCAAATAGTTTGTCCTGAACCAACCAAAAGACAAAGGCACGATACAATGTACTAATGGAAAATTCTGGAGGCCAGCTCTTAGAGAGTCCTTAAAAGGCAAAGCGGAGAACAGTATCATCATTCTACCAGCGGCTAACTTGAGTCTACTTATGCATGATCAAAGACTACAAATACAGTTTAAGCAGCATGGAATAATGGCTGGGTTTGCAATATGAAATGATGTTTTAAAAAAGCCAACCCGACAACAATCCTGGTGCAGCTAGGTTTGGAGACTAAAGACTAAATTTGTGATGCCCAGCCAAGCTCAGAGACCAGTGGGGAAATGAGGGTGAAAAGGCTGGCCTCCCTCCTGTGCTCCCTTTGAAGATCTCTCCTCTAGGGGAGAGGGTAATGAAAATATTTTGCCTCCCCTGTTGCAAGTAGGTCAGTGGGCTAACGCACAAAGCTGTTCCTATTACTACCGCTCGCCCGATGCGCTTGCAAGCCCTACAGAGAGAAAGCCAAGTACAAGGCTCAGGAACAAACTTCCTTCAGAGCAGGCCCCCTCCAACTCTGGCATTCTGACAAAGGAGACAGAGACCAAAAGAAGCCAATGTTCTTCCTTCTTAAGCTTCTCACTCCTGAAGAACACCGTGAAAGAGAGGACCACCGCGCGCACGGTGTCCCCAGCATGGCAACCAACGGCCTGAAGGTAGCTGGACGAAAATGAGAGCAGAGAGCTGGCACCACCCACGTGTTTGGTCGCTTTGCTGCTGTTTTTTTCTATTTCCATTTCTAGCACTGAGTAACACAGGAAATTTAGAAATCCCGACTGAGGTGTATCCCTGTGGCAGAGTGCTTGCCTAGCCTGCTCAAGAGACTGGGTTTGAGCTCCCCCCACCCCCGCAGCACTCCCCAAACAAACAAGGAAGAAGAAAATTTAGAAACCAGACACTTAATAAAAAGGTTCTAAACATGACAGAATGTATGAAAAAGATTAATTACTAGGAGTAAAAGGGCCTGATGCCAGGAATTTATAGGATTGATCCAAGTACGACGCCCTGCTGGGCTGCTAGGCCCATAAAATGCAACCCTAATCTTCAGGCCTATTATTGTTTTTGCAGAAACAACAGGCATCAGCCATGACAACAAAAGCTAATATAATAGTTTCAGTTGGAAGAAAAAAATCACTAGAGCCGTGGAAAATAAACACGTTAGGGAATCAGTGGACACCTCACCCAGCCTTCCCTTAAAGTACCAGTGTCCAAGAGGATGCCATCTCTGAGGACTGGGGAAGTGCAGGTCCGGTTAATAGGAACCAGAGCCACTGACCAGATAGCCTAGAGTTCCTGCTGGCTGCGGACCAAGTTTCTTCTTTATTTGGGAAGTAAGCCAGCCATTTT
This sequence comes from Ondatra zibethicus, assembly GCA_004026605.1. Classification (NCBI taxonomy): domain Eukaryota; kingdom Metazoa; phylum Chordata; class Mammalia; order Rodentia; family Cricetidae; genus Ondatra; species Ondatra zibethicus. The sequence goes on from PVIU01002932.1 coordinate 139,885, forward strand.
CTTAAATAGGAGAATTCCCCCCAAAACACACAGGAAGACTTTTGGCTCCTGTCACAACCTGAGGTCCTCGTAGACACATTTTCATCTCCCTTCCCCCCCGGGACTCTCCGGAGCATTTTGCCCATCTCTGATAATTGATGTGTCTGACATTCAGGAACACTTTGTAAAACCACAAATTAGTCATGGCAGGCAGAAGAAGAGAAGCTCAGCTCGGCAATTGGATTACATGAACCAATCAGACTGGGGTCTGCCTTTGTTTATATGCGCCACCTTGACGGCAAAGAAGAAAGATAACTTTCCTAATTGCTAATGTGAGATGCATGCTATATTCAAGACTAAACCCATATACATTTTCCAGGAACACGGTGAAGGGAGAATGATGTTCACCTCTGTTGGTGTGTCCATAACGTACTTGAAAAGTCAGAGTGCGGGATATGTAAAGACACGATCCCTAGTACAAACTGTGTTTATATGTGAGTTATCTTGACATCCTGCATCATTGAAATCATTCACTTATAGCATATGATGTCTGCTTCACATCTAACAGTGACTTTTTAATTTGAAGTCAGCCGCAATCAGTGGTCCTAAATCCTCACTGTCTCCGGGATTAATTATGGGCAGTAGACAGCAATAGCAATCCTCTCTTGATAAGCTTCACAGAGCTGGCAAGAGGAGAACATAGGCCTCTCAAGGTCAGAGAGGAACCAGAGCTGACATAGACAGGTTTTCATGACACCCATTTGAGAAGAGCGCATCCATGACAAAGCTGCCACCATCTCTAGGGTATCTTGTGCGAGACGCATTGTTTCTGAGGCTGTTTGCATACTTTTCTTTACAGGTCTCTTTTTTGTACCAGTGAAACAATTTAAAGCAACACACAGTTCTGCCTCCACAGTAACCCAACAGTCAGCACCCAACAAGGGGAAAATGCACAACACCGCAGAGGTTCCTCTTCAGATTGATGGATCGGGCGGTAGCTTGTTTTCTATAAGTTGCTAGCATCACAGCTCCACACGCCAGAACCTGTCAGAATCCAAGTGTGCCTAGGATACACTTACCGTGTGTGATGAGAATCAAAAGCTGGACTCCGTGGTGCATTTCCGACATCCCAGCACTTAGCAGGCAAGGTGGGAGGCCTGCTGTGTGTTCTGAAGCTAGCCTTGTCTACATAGCAAGACCCTCTCTCACAAAATAAAAACTGGGGAGCTGGAGAGATGGCTCAGGGGTTAAGAGCACTGACTGCTCTTCCAGAGGACCTGGGTTCAATTCTTAGCACCCACATGGCAGCTCACAACTGCATGTAACTCTAGCTCCAAGAGATATGGCACCCTCACACACACATGCATGCAAAAGACACAAATGCACATAAAGATAAATCTTAAAAAAAAAAAACATAACAAAACAAAGCTGAGGAGACAGCCCAGCTGGGGAGAGTGCTTGCTTTTCAGGCATAAAGCATGGGATTGGTTCTCAGGCACTACACAAACCAGTTAGGGTACACACTTAACATAGCACGGATCATGTGAAGGCAGGAGGATCAGAAGTTCAGGACATTCTTGGCTACCTATACAGTTGAAAGGGTTGATTCCAGCCTGGGATACAAGAGACCTTGTTTCAAAAATAAAATAAAGTAAAATAAAGTGATGAAACAAATCCAACCTACTCAGACAACACAGATACAGGTGTCTGTCTGATGATGAACCCAAGAGCCCGGAAAGTTCCACTTACAGGTGGCTTCTCAATCACACTCGCCCAGGCTGTCTTCTTCACAGTGAAGTCATTCTACACAACGTGCTCGTCACTTCATCTAGAATTGGGGAAGACTGAAATCAGGAACAAGACAAGGTTGTCCACTCTCTCCATACCTATTCAATATAGTTCTTGAGGTCCTAGCTAGAGCAATAAGACACCAAAGGGAGATCAAGGGGATACAAATTGAAAAAGAAAAAGTCAAACTCTGTTTGCTGGTGATATGATAGTTTACATAAGTGATCCCAAAAATTGTAGCAAAGAACTTCTACAACTCATAAAAACATTCAGCAATGTAGCAGGATAAAAGATTAACTCAAAAAAATCAGTAGCCCTCCTGTACACAGATGATAAAAGGGCTGAGGAAGAAATCAGAGAATCACACCCTTCACAATAGCCACAAATGTCATAAAATATCTTGGAGTAACTCTAACCAAACAAGTGGAAGATTGTATGACAAGAACTTTAAATCTTTGAAGAAAGAAATTGAAGAAGACACCAGAAAATGGAAAGACTTCCCATGCTCTTGGGTAGGCAGAATGAATATAGTAAAAATGGCAATCCTGGACGGGCGGTGGTGGCACATGCCTTTAATCCCAGCACTCGGGAGGCAGAGGCAGGCAGATCTTTGTGAGTTCGAGGCCAGCCGGGTCTATAAGAGCTAGTTACAGGACAGGCTCCAAAGCTACAGAGAAAACCCTGTCTCGAAAAATCAAAAAAAAAAAAAAAAAAGTCAATCCTACCAAAAGCAATCTACAGATTCAACGCAACGCCCATCAAAATCCCAACAAAATTCTTGAAAGAAAGGTACTCAACTTCATTTGGAAGAGCAAAAAACCCAGGATAGACAAAACAATCCTGGGCAACAGAAGAACTTCTGGAGGCATCACAATCCCTGACTTCAAACTATACTACAGAGCTACAGTACTGAAAACAGCCTGGTATTGGCATAAGAACAGACAGGAGGACCAATGGAACCGTATAGAAGACCCAGATATCAATCCACACATCTTCGAACACCTGATCTTTGATAAAGAAGTAAAATATATAAAATGGAAAAAAAGAAAGCATATTCAACAAGTGGTGCTGGCATAACTGGATATCAACACGTAGAAAGATGAAAATAGACCCATATCTATCACCATGTACAAAACTCAAATCCAAATGGATCAAAGACCTCAACAAAAAGCCAGCCACACTGAACCTTATAGAAGAGAAAGTGGGAAGTACACTTGAACGCGTTGGCACAGGGAACCACTTCCTAAATAGAACCCCAGCAGCACAGACACTGAGAGAAACAATTAATAAATGGGACCTTCTGAAACTGAAAAGCTTCTGTAAAGCAAAGGACACGGTCAACAAAACAAAACGACAGCCTACAGAATGGGAAAAGATCTTCACTAACCCCACATCAGACAGAGGTCTGATCTCTAAAATATACAAAGAACTCAAGAAATTGGACACCAAAGGATCACATAATCCAATAAAAAAAAATGGAGCACAGACCTAAACAGAGAACTCTCAACAGAGGAATCTAAAGTGGCTGAAAGACACTTAAGGAAATGTTCAACATCCTTAGTCATCAGAGAAATGCAAACCAAAACAAAACCTGTAAGAATGGTCAAGATCAAAAATACTGATGACAACTTATGCTGGAGAGAGAGGTTGTGGGGAAAAGGGAACACTTCTGCATTACTGGTGGGAATGCAAGCTGGTACAACCCCTATGGATGTCAGTGTGGCGATTTCTCAGAAAATTAGGAAACAACCTTCCTCAAGACCCAGTAATACCACTTTTGGGTATATATCCAAAGGATGCTCAATCGTGCCACAAGGACATGTGCTCAACTATGTTCATAGCAGCTTTGTTTGTCACAGCCAGAACCTGGAAACAACCTAAATGCCCCTCGATCGAAGAATGGATAAGGAAAATGTGGTACATTTACACAATGGAGTATTACACAGCAGGAAAAATAACGACATCTTGAATTTTGCAGGAAAATGGATGGAGCTAGAAAACATCATTTTGAGTGAAGTAACCCAGACACAGAAAGACAATTATCACATGTATTCACTCATAGGTGGATTTTAAACATAAATGAAAGAAAGCCAGCCTACAAACCCCAATCCCAGAGAATTTAGACAACAGTGAGGACACTGAGAGAGACTTACATAGATCTAATCTACATGGGAAGTAGAAAGTATAAAAAGACAAGATCTCCTGAGTAAATTGGGAGCATAGGGACCTTGGGGGAGGGTTGAAGTGGGAGGGGAGAGAGAGGGAGGGGAGCAGAGAAAAATGTAGAGCTCAATAAATATCATGGAAAAAATATAAATTAATAAAAAAAAAAGAATTGGGGAAGCTAGCAGATGCTTTCTTGAGATCCTTTCTAGTCCAAGCTTTTTGAAATCCAAGATGATGATGTCGACAGCAGTAATAACAATGATTAGTCTGAATATCCCAGTGGGTACTTTGTTCTTTCCAAATTCCTTGAGCATCTGTGACATGTGGGATACTGCACTGGGACTGAGGTGAGGGTTCAATGTGTGAGAAAACACTGAGGTTTCCACCTTCAAGAGTGCCAGAAGTTTCCCTGTGAGAAAGTGACTCTTCAGGGCTGGCAGGAGGAGGAGAAATGACTTAGATGACCTGGGAGGGCAAACCTGGGAGCCAGCTTTCTCCAGGCAAAGATGCAATGTGGACAAAGACCCTGAGGTGCCTGTGGGCGAATGCTTTCGAAACAGCAAGCAGGTGAGAGAGTGGGAGAGGTAGCTAGAGCTGTCCTAGGTGACAGATGGAGGAGCAGGCCCACTGCTGCCTCTTGAGAAATTACAGAACCCCAGAGCCATTTTTCATATCCTGCTTTTCAAAATCCTCTACTCGCATTGTTCAACTACAATGTGAACAAATGCAGGCACCAACCTCACTCTGCAAACTTTCAGATTGCAAACACTAGACTGAAGAAAAGAAGCATTTGCTGCTTTAAGTGGCCTGGCCTCTCGGTTCTGCAATGTACACCACACTTCAAAGGCTCAAGCAGCGGCTGCATTCGAAGTTGCAGCCAGAGTGCTCTCCTCGAGGGTACAGGACAGTCTCTGAGCCAGAGACCTCATCAGCAGATGTCCAAATTGGCTCTTTTCCGACAGTCGACAGACAATGGAATCTCGGGGGTTTTTTGGTTTGTTTGTTTGTTTTGTTTTGTTTTGATTTTTGACAACCTGAGGTTTGAGGAATCTCAGGTTTTTATTAATTTATCTTTAATTTAAAAAAATTTTTTAAGACAGTGTTTCTTGGTGTAGTCCTGGATGTGCTGGAACTTGCTCTGTAGATCAGGCTGGCCTAGAACTCACAAGGATCTGCCTGCCTCTGCCTCCCAAGTACTGGGATTAAAGGCGTGTGCCACCACAATCTAGTAAATATTATTTAAAATGGGTATTTTTTTATTTTATTGATGTTTATTAAGCTCTACATTTTTCTCTGCTCCCCTCCATACCTCTCCACTACCCCTTCAATCCGCCCCCAAGGTGCTCATGCTCCCAATTTACTCAGGAGATCTTGTCTTTTTATACTTTCTACTTCCCATGTAGGTTAGATCTATGTAAGTCTCTCTCAGTGTCCTCATTGTTGTCTAAATTCTCTGGGATTGGGGTTTGTAGGCTGGCTTTCTTTCATTTATGTTTAAAATCCACCTATGAGTGAATACATGTGATAATTGTCTTTCTGTGTCTGGGTTACCACTCAAAATGATGTTTTCTAGCTCCATCCATTTTCCTGCAAAATTCAAGATGTCGTTATTTTTCCTGCTGTGTAATACTCCATTGTGTAAATGTACCACATTTTCCTTATCCATTCTTCGATCAAGGGGCATTTAGGTTGTTTCCAGGTTCTGGCTGTGACAAACAAAGCTGCTATGAACATAGTTGAGCACATGTCCTTGTGGCACGATTGAGCATCCTTTGGATATATACCTAAAAGTGGTATTACTGGGTCTTGAGGAAGGTTGTTTTCTGAGAAATTTTCTGAGAAATCGCCACACTGACATCCATAGGGGTTGTACCAGCTTGCATTCCCACCAGCAATGCTGAAGTGTTCCCTTTTCCCCACAACCTCTCTCTCCAGCATAAGTTGTCATCAGTGTTTTTGATCTTGACCATTCTTACAGGTGTTAGATGGAATCTCAGAGTTGTTTTGATTTGCATTTCTCTGATGACTAAGGATGCTGAACATTTCCTTAAGTGTCTTTCAGCCATTTTAGATTTGTCTGTTGAGAGTTCTCTGTTGTGCTCCATTTTTTTTAAAGATTTATTTATTTATTATGTATACAGTGTTCCTCTGCATGTATGCCTACACACCAGAAGAGGGCACCAGATCTCATTACAGATGGGTGTGAGCCACCATGTGGGTGCTGGGAATTGAACTCAGGACCTCTGGAAGAGCAACCAGTGCTCTTAACCACTGAGCCATCTCTCTAGCCCGCTCCATTTTTTTTTTATTGGATTATGTGTTCTTTTGGTGTCCAATTTCTTCAGTTGTTTGTATATTTTGGAGATCAGACCTCTGTCTGATGTGGGGTTGGTGAAGATCTTTTCCCACTCTGTATGCTGTCATTTTGTCTTGTTGACCGTGTCCTTTGCACCACTTGTTGAATATGCTTTTCTTTTTTCCATTTGATATTTTTTGCTTGTTTTTCAAATCCAATTTTGCATTTTTGATAAGTAGCATCTAATGCATCGAGTCTTCATGTATCACACAATGTTGATTTTTCTCAGTCTTTCCTAAGCTCTTCAGGGTGCCCAGAGATTGGTGACAGTTTTCCGAATGTTTAATTAGTGGTCTTCCTCCCCTCCTTCTGCACACTTGCCTGGTGGTGCTCCACAGCCAGCGGCTGTTTTGTTTCAAGACGCTGTCTTCTGAGCCCCTCCATTGATTCTGGCTTTGTTTCCATTTTACAAGCTCATCCATGATTTTTGGAACCTTTTTTCCAAGAGTGGGTTTAATGCTCAGAACCAATAATCTGGGACCCGAGGTCTGATGTCATCGTTCAGTTACTAAAATGCAGTAGGGTCGGAGTAAAATCCTCTCCGTTTGCCCAGAAGCCATATTTGTGGCCTGTTAATTACAGGGCTCTCCAGCAGCCCTCCAGGCTATTAACGGTTTGGTTGGTTCACTTTCCGCGGGCATTTTTGGCAGAAAAAGAATGAGAAAACCCAGAAGACTGAAATTCCCACCAAGCATCTTGGATCCCACCTCTGTGAATCCAGAACCTTGCAATGCTGAGAACTGGGAGGGCTTGGGGCTACTGAAGACTGTTTTATTCACTCCCAGGACACAGGGTTGAGGTGCTGAGGGGAAGCTCTCGCTCTGGCAGTCTCTCCCTCCTCCTTACCGGCTTCTCAAACAAGAGACGAAGTTTGGAAATTCACTTCATCTTAACTTTCTTCTGAGTTTGCATTTTTAGGAGACTCTCATAACTCCCATAGGCCCAAAGCAATAATAGCACCTTATCGATTTCAGAGATTCTATCCTTTTTCCTTTTCTTTTTCTCTCTTTTTGAGAGCAGAAGAAAAGGCAAAACAGGTAGACTTTCTTTAAAAAATAACATCTCTTGGCAGGAGAAAAGGCTTAGCAGTTTGGGCAGTCACTGCTTCTGCTGAGGTCTGGGCTTGGGTTCTGAGCTTCCACGTGGAGCTCTCACAGCTGTAACACCAGTTCCAGGCATCCTGCACCCTCTTCTGGCCTGTGAAGGTACTACGTATGCAAATGGTGCATATACATACAAGTAGGCAAAACGTTCATACATAGGAAATAAAAATAAATAAGTAAACGGAAATACATTTGAAGCACTATAGTGAAACATGTCTGATTCTCGGTAAGATGGCAGAGAGCACCTTAGGATACTGTCTACTAGTATGAAAACCCATACCTGGAGGAGTCACTGAAGTGAGAAAGGGAGGAGCCCAGAATGTGAAGTCCCTAGTTTCCCAGAGACAATCAGCATGGGGAGAAAATGGAAGGGAAAGCAGACAAACAAACAAAAAAAAAAACCAAACAAACAAAAAGAAAGAAATCCAGAGAAGGCTGCAGGAAAAGACAGCTGTGCCGGGTGGCTTCTTCCCTATGGTGTGCTTAGAGTTTCTGTGCCCAAGCCATCCCCCACGACAGAAAAATATCAGTACTGGCCTATCCTGGGCTAGGGGCAGTTCTGGGAGATCAGTACAGCCTGGAAGCCCCAAAGTGGACAGTAAAGTAGAATAAAGGCTAATCTGTAAACTTCAAAGCCTGAAAATCCAACCAAACCTCCAGGAGGAAGCAGGTGTGGCTGTAAACACCTTCAATCCCAGCAGAGGAGAGGATCTCTGGCAGTTCAAGGCCATCCTAGCCCAACCCGCAAGTTCTAGCACAGCTACGCAGCCAGAGAAACATAGACACTAGCTCTAAATATGTAAACAAACAAACAAAAAAACAAAATTCCAGGAGGATATTTTGAAAATCTTAACTTATTTTAACTTGAAAAAAATGAGAGAAATTCAGATCTGAAAATGAAACAGATGAGGGAAAAGGAGCATGGCTCACCCTGCGAACATTTGCACATGCAATAAAGCCTTCATAAAAAGGTAATTTTTGATGAAAAAGTAGAAATAGATTACTGGACGAGAATGGAGTCTGCATATGTGGCTAGAACCACGTGCACAAATCTATAACCGCAGCAGCTGGGATGGTGAACACTGTTTAAAAGTTTAGAATCGCTGTGCTTACGAGAACTATGAAGCAAAAATGTCTCTAACTCGTAAGCCCCTTTGCCCAAGGACGATAACTTCCTGGAAGTCCAGGTTGCTGCTCTTTTTGTTTGTTTTGTTTTGTTTTGTTTTTCAAGACAGGGTTTCTCTGTGGCTTTGGAGCCTGTCCTGGAGCTAGCTCTTGTTGACGAGGCTGGCCTTGAACTCACAGAGATCCGCCTGCCTCTGCCTCCCAAGTGCTGGGATTAAAGGCTTGCGCCACCACTGCCCGCCAGGTTGCTGTTCTTTACTGCTGATCTTATTCATGTAAGATAACAAACTGTGTGGTTTTGCTTCTGCAGACAAGCTTGTTTGCTCCTGACTACAAGTAGGCGGGATGGACACTCTGTGTCAGAGGGCTGTGTGTTTAATGGCACACAGGCAGGAAGATTCTAACCTTGTGAGTATGGCCTTTATAAAGCCCTGAGTAATGTAATTTGGAACTGCAACTTGAGGGTGTTCGTGGGTGTCATCCTGGTGCTGTGAGCACCAAGCACCAATATCTGGACAAAGCTTCTCCTTTGTTACAATGTATTCATGGTGGATCTCTGAATGAGCCCAGATGGAAGGCTGAGGCAGAAGGACATCAAGTGGGAGGCCAGCCTAGAACACAGAACAAGACACTGTCTCCAAATGTAAATAATCTAGGCAAGGTGGCTCATGCCTGTCATTCTTGTACCTGGGAGCCTAAGGGGACAGTATGGAGAGTCATTGTTAGCATTTAGGCATTTGCACTGGCCTGACCTTGGGTGTCCTCAGTTGTAGCCTCTAAGAGCATTTCCTGTGCACATTCACTACATTCCTCTTTAAAGGGCCTTGCCCATCTCTCTCTTTCTCTCCTCTTCTGCCACTCCTGTTCCCAGAGGCTGGTCCCTCTCTCCCCTCCTCCATTTTTCTATTCTCTTTCCCCCAGCAAAAAGCCCCTCCACCTGAGCTCTGTTGCATGGCCTCTTTCTCTCATGCGCCACTTTTCCTAAATTACAACAGTCATAAAATGGGATTCTATCTCACAACCAAGCATGCAAGCAAATAAACAAAAGGTCAAAATAAATGCGTAAATGTGGTTAAGTAAATATTAATAAAATTTATAAAAATTTTATATTAGCATATAAGTATATTAATTGGAATGTGACTGACTCATTCAACTGTTTGCCCCTGAGGTTGAAACAAAACTTCTGGCCTTTAATCCCAGCACTCGGGAGGCAGAGGGAGGTGGATCTCTGTGAGTTCGAGGCCAGCCTGGTCTACAGAGGGAGTTCCAGGAAAGGCTCCAAAGCTACAGAGAAACCCTGTCTCAAAAAACCAAAAGAAAAAAAAAAAACAAATGTAATACATCTTCAAAATAATATTCTACAACAGTCATTGCCAAAGGAATTTCATGATGCCTGCAGTATGGCGCCAGTAGCTACAGAAGAGATGGGGCCTGATGACCGTGAGTTTTGTCCCTTCTATCTCTGTGGTACTGGGTGGTATGTGGACCCTGACCAGGGCACCACTATGCGAACACGATGAGCAGTAGGCTGATTGAAGAGGACGTTGCGTTCGCCTTATCAGATGCTGATTAGCATAAGTGGCACACACGCTTGCTTCTGCGCGCCCTCCTCAATAAACATTTCATCAGGAAATCATTTCTGTCACCTGGGACATGGGACTGTCACTCACGAACTTCTTACCTGGCAGGTAACTTTTGGAGGAACTGGATAGACAGTGGGCAGTTTGTGTGGCATTTGAAAATTTCCCTCAAGAAAATCTCGATCGATATTTCTAGTCTAAAATACAGGAAGGAGAAAAGAGAAATTATATGAGGTCCTGGCCCAAAGCCAGGAAGAGCAGCTGAGCCAAGTTGGCCAAGCAAGGGAATAGAGCCTTCCTGGGCATAGACCCAGAAACTGAGGTGAATTCTCAGAAGACCTCAGCACAACTGACTACAAAGGACCTAGGGGACCCTGACCCTGCTGTGGCTCCCTGGGTTCCAGGCTTTGCAGCTTTAGTGACTTTCCAGAGCAGCTGGGGACACTGCCCCCTTCTCCAAGCAAAACCAGAGGGAAAAAGGTGTAATGGACATTCCAGCCAGTGACCCCTCCTCCCTGTGGTAATGATGTCTTTAGTTTGTCCGTTCAATGCTTTTTTGGTTGGATTTTAGAGAAAGGAGCACCTGGGTCAGAGGGAAGGAGGATTCGGGGAGTGCTCAGTTATAGAACATTCATCTAGCACGTGGAGGTCCTAGTCAACCCTCAGCCTCATACTTCCTAACCTGTGGGTGATGGGAGCTTAGAAAGCCCAGCTGGGTCCCTGTAGCTCAGGGCAATGGCGTATATGCCAATAATAACTCCAATATCAAAGCAATCAGTATGACTGCCTTGGTTTGTTCTGGCTCAATGTCCTTTCCCACAGTCAGAAATTTGGAGAATTTTGTTCTGGAGAAATTAACAGGTCTGGGGATGGAGTGGGGTCCTGAAATGTAAAAGTCACTCCTTACAAAGTCCAGGAACCCCAGGAAGCCGGACTCTACCATGCAATGAGAACTTGTCAGTCACCGAATCTCACATTTACAAATAGAGACACTGAAAGGAGCATGCTGCTCTAGAGGAAGAGCCTAGCGAACCCCATCTTGCTCTCCCGTAAGCCCCCATTTACACCGAGGCAAACCCCAAGATCTATAGGATCACTGTTGCTTGGAGAGAAGAGCATGCTGTAGCACAGCTCCCATGTGTCTGACTTGCATGTCCTCTCTAGTTACAGCATTGCCGAGCTTTCCAACTGAACAGTACCAAAGCCCCTGAAATTACCAGCTCTGGGTCTGTGAGGCTCTGTTGTCATCAACTCCTGCCATTCTCAAATCTCATTACAAGAGATCCCTCGAACCAGATTAAAGGCGCATGCCTTTAATCCCAGCACTTGGGAGGCAGAGACAGGCAGATCTCTGTGAGTTCAAGGCCAGCCTGGTCTACAAGAGCTAGTTCCAGGACAGCCAGGGCTGTTTCACAGAAACACAAAAAAAACAAAAACAAAAAGAGAAAAGAAAAAACAAAACAAAAACAAACAAAGAAAAACAAAGAGAGATTCATCGCCTCATCTGATCCAAACATGAGGCAGCAAGGGCCACTCACTCCAGCCACCACTATGTCACTGGCCCTCAGCTCGTTCCCTTGTACGGGGTGGTTGGATCGTATATCTAGAGCCCTTTCCGAACAATGGAGGCTAGATTCCTGGTGGCAAATATTTCTGATGGACTAAAATTTAAACATGTGACCAAGGATAGCAGCCCAAAACAAAACCATAAGCTTATTTAAAATATTATGAGACCTGAGCATGGACATGTATGTGTAAGTGACTAATTTCATTGCACGATTCTTTTTTTTTAATTTATTTACTTATTATGTATACAGTATTCTCAGTATTCTGTCTGCATGTATGCCTGCAGGCCAGAAGAGGGCACCAGATCTCATTACAGATGGCTGTGAGCCACCATGTGGTTGCTGGGAACTGAACTCAAGACCTTTGGAAGGGCAGGCAGTGCTCTTAACCACTGAGCCATCTCTCCAGCCCCATTGCACGATTCTTGAGCATGAACTTAATAGATGGCATTGTCATAACCCAATGTCAAAAGGTTGGATATGGGACTGGAGAGATGGATCATTGATTAAGAGTGCTTACTACAGTCGGGGGTGGTGGCACACACCTTTTAAGCCCAGCACTGATCTCTGTGAGTTCATGAGGGCCAGCCTGGTCTACAGAACGAGTTCCAGGACAGGTTCCAAAGCTACACGGAGAAACCCTGTTTTGAAAAACAAAACAACAAAACAAAAACAAACAAAAAGAGTGTTTGAGTGTTTACTGCTCTTCTAGAGGACCTGAGTTTGATTCCTTGCACCTACATGGTGACTCACAACTTTCTGTAATTCCAGTTCCAGGATTCAACACTCTCTTCTGGCCTTTGTGGGTACCAGGCACACACATGGTACATACATAATGCTGGTAAAACACTCATACACGTAAAATTAAAAAAAAAAACAAACAAACAGCTAAACACTCCTGGTAAAAGGGTAGGTGGGTAGAAGAAAGAACTTGGGAACTGAGATGGATGTCAAGGGGTAAGTAGGATCTGGACTAGCAGAGGGGAAGACTCTCTTAACAAAATGTACTGAGTTCAGATGCTGAAAGCCCAACCCTGGAGAGGTGGTGCTAAACTGAGCTGCAAGTCTGGAACAAGCTCTGTTTATATAAAGGCAAAGGATAGGAGGCTCCTCTGAAAGAGGCGGGTCTGTAAGGAGCTCAGCTACAATGCAGGCTGACCAGTGTAGAACAAGGGGCAGCAGGCAGTAGGGTGGTAGTAACTGATCCAAGACCTCACTGTGTGTGCCATGGCACACAACCCCTCATCTGAATCCAGAGCTAGCTTGCTAATTTAGTTTGTCGAGGAGATCTTATCTGTGTTGTAACTGTGACAGGAAGAAGACTCTGGTTGAGCTGGGGGATGTGGCTCAGTTGGTAGAGTGCTACCCGGCCCGGTCAGGACCTCCGGTTGATTAATCCCAGCACCTAGTAAATACAGGGTGGTGGTGCAGTACCAAACTCTCATCACTTGGGAGGTATAAACATACAAGAGGACTAGAAGTTCAAGGCCAGTCTTGACCCTAGCAGCTTTGAGACCAGTCTGTCTATTTGATCCGGGAGAAGGCAGAAGGCGGGAGGAGAAAAAGAGGAGGGAGGGAGGAAGTGAAGGAGGTGGTAAGAGGGAAGGGGGGAGAAGGAAGAAGAGGTAGAGAAAGAGGGGAGGGAGGGAAGGAGTGAAAGAGACATTTCTGCGCCTGACCAAAACTACAGAAAATCTTCAAATAAACACCACGTCAGGCTTTAAGATCTGACCCACTGCTAAAAGTGACCATATTGCTTTTGGCCTTCCCTTCCCCAGTAGACTTCCTTCTGATACTTGAAGGGGTTGCCCATACTGGAGACTTCTCTGAGTGTTTGTCAAAGATACAAGAAGCAGAAAATGCTATGTCCTTCTTTTCTCCTCAGCATGGGGTTTGTACTAATTGTCTAAAGCTGCTGGGGCGCACACCAGAGATGCTAATTGTCTATGGTTCTGACCTGGACCTTAGCACATAACAAATTAGAGATCAACCGGTTAGGGCACAGCCTAAGGAGAGTACAAAATGGCATAAATAAAAGAGATATGAGTTAGATGATCAGATAACTCAGATAATAGTTTAAAAACAAACAAACAAAACCAAAATAATCAGGGAGTGGTGGCAGAGGCAGGTGAATCTCTGTGAATTCAAGGCCAGCCTGGTCTACGGAGCAAATTAATTCCAGGACAGCCAGGGCTAGACAGAGAAACCCTGTCTAAAACAAACCAAGAAACAAACTAAAACAAACAAGCAAAAATGAACAGACTACTATTTTGTACAATTGTTATGCATTAATAAAAAATTAGATGATAAAAATCTAAAGAAATTTCAAAGTTGCAAAATTCCTTCAACCTTGTATTATATATAAAAATCACTTTGCAATTTAATGTTTTAAATTAATTACAGGCAACATACAACTGAACCTTCTTTATTCAGTGTTACTATAAATAGCTGTGCTATTGTCAAAGATGGAATTATTCGCCAGCAGTCGGAAGAACCATTTCCACAGAGTGATTTTCCAAGATAGCGCATGAAATGTAAAAATCAAATCCCTAATAATGCACCACTTTCGAATTTACTGTAAGCCCGAAAGGTACCACAACCTGCTTGCTCCCCACTCAACTATTAATTTCAGAAAGACTGAAATGAATATCCACCCAGGTTAGAGCTGCCTTGCAGGAATCCCTCTGCTATAATCTCATAGTTTCTTCACCTAATTAATTTCCCCTTTCCTTGCACCAGAGTTTCATGAGTGTATCTTGTTTGGAGGAGATTAAGAGTCACACGCTTCATTAGCAAGGTGTAAATTATCAGTGAGGTCCTCTCCATCCACCTGCTTAATCGGGTTAATGAAGCACTCTGCGGGGCCTTCCTCAGGCCTTCCTCAGGCCGCCCTCGCCAGCTCTCTGCGGGTTTCACCTCCCTCAGCTGCTTGAAAAACAGGAAGTGTTTAAAGGTGCCATTGTCCCCTTGGATTTCAACAAGGAAACCCCTCGTCTCTGTGTAAACTTCATTCTGGTTTTAGTCTCTTTTTTTTTTTTTCTTTTTTTCTTTTATACATAGGACTGAGCCTAGGGCCTTGTGTTTAGATCTCATCCATGGAGATATATCTCCAACCCTTTCTGTATTTTTAATTTTGTGGCAAGCTCTCACTAAATTGCCCACATTGGCCTTGAGCTCAACTCTGAAGCACAGGCTGGACTTGAACCTGTGATCTTCCTGCCTCAGTCTCCCAAGTAGCTAGAATTACAGGCGTGTACTGCCAGGTCCAGTCGGCTTTGGTCTCTTGGAGGACAAAACAGTGGCCCAGGGAGAACCCAGCGGGCATTTTTGCTTTCCTGTTTCTGTCAGCTGATCTTCTACCATGAGCAGGGGCTAGAGTCCATTCTGGGGACAGGGTTGTGACAATCTAGTTTAGAGTCCTAACTGCCTAGGTTTAAAGGCTCCTTGTACTTTAAACAAATATGTGAAAACCTTCATTTTTTTCTTCTGATCCCCTCTCTCTCTTTTGAGGCAGGGGATCACCATGTGATCCTGGTTGGAACTCACACAGCCCCACCTTCCTCTGCCTCCCAAGTGCTGGGAAGAAAGATGTGCCTCATCAGGCCTGGCTCTCAGCTGGGTTACCTTTTTTTTTTTTTTTTTTAATCTTGATTACTATGGAAGGGTTACCTTTTCTTTAACTTTACTTCTAAGTTCTGGAGTGTTGCCATAAAATCTGTCAAGCTTTTGGAAGTTGAGGCTGTTAGGATTTCAGCCACAATATGGCTGACACTTCTGGGTTCCAGGGCCACGCATGTGCAGACAAGCCCTGAGACATGACCCATGGTGGCATCATCTACATATGAGGCAGCTGCATGAACTTCATCATCTGCATATGACACAGCCACGTCATCACCCTGTGCACACGTACTAGGTGACCTTTAAAAGCTGGACACGCCATCTTCAGCTCTCCCTCTCTCTCTCTCTCTCTCTCTCTCTCTCTCTCTCTCTCTCTCTCTCCCTCTCACCACACCGACCTTCACCAGGCCTGTACACCCCCCCCCCAATAAACTCCTAAGCGGGTTTGTTGTGTGTTCCGTGTTTCCTTCTCACTAGCGCCAGGTAATTTCAGAGATACTTCCTGGTTAGCTATGGGGACTCTGATCATTTCTGCACTATCCTTACTTACAAAGCAAGTGGCTTAGTTTCATCTTCTGCTGATGGAACAGAAAATCCAAGCCTGGGTAATTTATAATCCACAGAAGCTGGAAGCTGGAAAGGCAGAGAGCACGGCATTTGGCAAGGATCCTCCTGCCTTGCTTCATGCTGAAAAGAAGGTGGTGAGCACTTGGGCTCAGACCCAAGCCTGCTCACTGATCAATTTGTTTTATTTTTTTCCTGAGACAGAGTCTTACTGTGTAGACCAGTCTAGGCTTGAACTCTCCATCCTCATATCCCAGCTTCCTGAGCGTTGGGATCGCTGGTCTGGGTCATCTAGCCCAGTGTTTTAATGACCAGTGTACAATGAAGTCTTCACGGCCTCAGCACTTTCTATTGAGCCCCGCCTCCCAGCAGTGTTGCATTGAGGATTGTTCCCAGTACACATTGGGGTGCGGTCATATTGCAACTACAGCAGGTTTACAATCACCTGTTGTTTTCCTGGAATTCTTCAGACTTATTTGGGATGGGATTGTCTCAGATCCTTAAAGAATAAATGATAAGACTGCAAAAGTCTACCCTAAGCATTTGCTTCAAGAGACGATGATGATGATGTGCTTGTGTGTTGCTACCGACTGTATTTCCTGACATGTAAGACACACAACCTTACGGGCTGGAGTTGTTGAGCCGCTGCTCTTCCAGAGGATGCTACTTCAGTTCCGAGCTTTCACTCCGGCCAGTTCACAACCGCCTGTAACACCGGCTCCAGGGGATCTGGTACCATCTTTGGCTTCCATGGAAACCCAAACTCATGCGGAAGACACATAAATATAGGCATAGACACATAAAATAAATTCAAGAACGCGGCTTCAGTTTCTCTGCCCCGCCCACAGGCTGAGTGGGAAACCATGGCAGGACCACAGCTGCCCTAGTTCCCTTTCTGCTGCTGGAAACAACTTGGGGAGGAAGGGTTGCTCTTAGGTCACAGTTCTAGGTGTCCATCATCGTAGCAACGTCAGGGCAGGAATCTGAATCAACTCCTCATATCTACAGTAAAGAGAACAGCATTAGTGCTGAGCTCTCTCTGCTCTGATACAGTCCAGAGACCCAAACCTGGAAAATGGTAACAACCGCTTTCAGCTGGGTCTTCCCACACCAGTTAAGGCATTCAGCAGAAGCCAGGAGCAAACCCAGTCCTGGGACACAAGCAGATGAGTACTGAACCAGCGACCAGATCCAGAGCCAACGACCAGATCCAGAACCAACGATCTCCACCAGAACAGGTACAAGGAAGTAACCGCTGAGCAAGTGAGCCAGAGACAGAGACTGCTGAGGGTCCAGACGTGAATCCGGGACCTTCAAGGGAGTAGACCTAAGCCAACACTCGGTGGGACTGGGCGAGAGTCTAGGACCTCCCAGTAACTAAGCCAGAGCCAGGACCTCTGTCAGTCCGGGCATGAGTGAACATGGGTCCTCCGAGGGAATAGGCAGGAAGCAGAGATCTCAGTGGGGCCAGACACGAGTCTGGGACCTCACAGAGAGTAGGCCTGAGCCAGATCCTCTATGGGTTCGGGCATTGGTTTGGGACATCAAAAGGAATAGGCAGGAACCTGGAACCGCTGTGGGTCCCAGCGCAAGTCTGAGACCTCTGAGGAAATCAGCAGGTCCACTACAGGTTCAGGCACACCTCAGCCTGGGACCTCCAAGGCAGTAGACAGGAACAAGAAACCTTTCCAGGTCCAGCTCCAACCCAGGGACTTCTGTAGGAGGGAACCCAGACTAGGATTTACAGATACACAGATACAGGTCAAAGCTGGTAACCAAAGCCAAAGTTGCCCAGAGGCAAGGAACTCCACCTTGGGGAACAAATTCCACAGGAGTGGAATTGAATGAGACTCCTAGAACAAAGAGAGCCAGAGGAAACAAGCTCCACCTGGAGCAGAAGCCAGGAGCAAACCCAGTCCAGGGACATGAGCAGATCAGGATTGAACCAGTGACCAGATCCAGAGTCAGCAATTGCCACCAGAACAGGTCTAACTCCAAGCCAGGGACTTCTGCAAGGGGAGATCCGGACCAAGATTTATAGAAACAGATCAAAGCCAGCAGCCTAGGCCAAAGTAGGCCTGAGACAGCAAACTCCAAGGGAGCAGACCAAAGCACAGGAGCGCTGAGCTACCTCCAGGAAGAGGAATAACCAATGGGGTAACTAGAACTGTGACACTGACTGTACCACGAGGAAAACCATCTCAGCTTTGGATTCACTGGCACCTAGAAGATTGTTCAACAGAATCTCAGACAGCACCAACCACACCTGCCCAGACACCCCACAGGTCACAGAATGTATGACAGTATTGGAAGTCTTTAAAAGATACACAGAACCTTTTAATTTGTTTTCAGATTCGCAGTATGTTGTCAATGCCATTGCCTCCCTTGAGGTGGCTGCTTCTGTACGACATACGAGTACAGTCTCAAATATATTAGCTCAAATTCAAAATTATATATTACAAAGAGA